>CM055117.1:629793065-630017496 GCA_029206835.1 Rana muscosa | reverse complement strand
TTATAGGACACATTTGTGACCAATTCTGAGATAGTATTAATTTCTAATCCTAAAAATCCATTGAAAAATATTGTGTTTTTTATTAATTCTGGTAGACTTAAAGGGGTTGTAAACCCTTGTGTTTTTTCACCTTACTGCATCCTATGCAGTAAGGTGAAAAAACTTCTGGCAGTGACCGACCCCCAGCCTCCCGTTTTACTTACCTGAGCCCCGTATTTCCCTCGGTGGAGACACGCTGTCCCTCTCTGCACGGGGTCCCGGCTCATGATTGGATAGATTGATAGCAGCGCAGCCATCAGGTCCCGCTGCTGTCAATCAAATCCAATGATGCGGGCGCCAAGGGGCGGGGCCGAGTCCGGCATTCATGTCTATGGACGCCGAATGCTGGACTCGGGAGCGCGACCGCAAGGTAACCCCCCGGGAAAGCGCTTCTCCTAGGGGGGTTATCTGATGTGAGGAGGAGCCGTGAGGAGCCGTGAGAGCCGCCGAGGGACCCCAGAAGTCGAGGATCAGGGCCATTCTGTGCAAAACGAGCTGCACAGTGAAGTATGACATGTTTGTAAGCCTTGGTTTTTTTATTTTATTTAAAATACCAATCACTTTAATTACCCACCGGCCTTTTTTTACACCAAGTTTAATTTGTCCACTGTGAGTGTATTTTTAGTACTAGTTTATTTTACATTTATTATAATGAAGGAGGCTAATAGCAGTGGAAAGAGAAACCTTTACCCTTTAAAGAGGAAGTAAACTTCCTCCGTTAACTTTTACCTATAAGTATGCCTATAATAAGGCTTACCTATAGAGTAAATATCTCCTAAACTTGCACCGTTTAGGGGATATTTACATTACATGCAGCCAGTGACATCACTGGCACATGCGGGTGCCGTTCCTTCCGAGCCCTGTGCCATGAACGGTGGCTCCCGCGCTCATGCATGGGAGTGACTTCATCGCGGCTCCAGCCAATCACAGAGCCGGAGCCCGCGAACCCGGAAGCAAGAAGGGTGAAAATGGAAGCGGCTGCAGCTCAAACATCGCGGCGCTGGAACAGCTTTGTTTTAACGTAAGTTTCACATAATGTGCTAGTATGCGATGCATTTACCTTGCAGGAAGAAAAAATAAAATAAATGTCCAGCAGTATACAACCGCTTTAAACAAAACCTGTCATAAGAGAAATATAGAGGCTTCCATTGATGATTACACCTAAAATTGCTGGGTGTCTGTCTGACATGTTTCAATAAACGGTCTAATAAAAATAAGGACTTTTGACTTTTCTCAGATTTTCGTTATCTGAAAACTCTATTCAGGCAAGTGACTCAAAGTATTGAAACCAGAAGTTCAGCATACAGTAACAACCAGGCAACTAACATTTTCAGAAGAAGGTCACAAATGGCAGCTTCTGCAATTCTCTTATAACAGCTTGTCTAGTTAATCAAGAATAGCCTTGGATACGTTGCTAAAACTGGGCTCTGCTAAAACCATTAAGCAGTATTAAAACCAAAAGCAAACATTTATTATATTGCAGCTTACCAATTCCTAAAGTGGTTGTAAAGGATTTTTTTTTTAACCACTTAAGGACCGGAGGATTTGCCCCCTTAATGACCAGTCCATTTTTTGCGATACGGCACTGCGTCACTTTAACTGACAATTGTGCGGTCGTGCGACGTTGTACCCAAACAAAATTGATGTCCTTTCTTCCCACAAATAGAGCTTTCTTTTGGTGGTATCTGATCACTAGTGATGAGCCGAACACCCCCGGGTTCGGTTCGCACCAGAACCCGCGAACGGACCGAAAGTTCGTACGAACATTAGAACCCTATTAAATACAATGGATGCGAACGTTCGAATTCTAAAGTGCTAATTATAACAACTATTATGCATGTTATTGTCCTAAAAAGGGTTTGGGAACCCGGGTTCTGCACCAGGGGACATGTATCAATGCAAAAAGAAGTTTTAAAAACGGTCGTTTTTCGGGAGCAGTCATTTTAATGATGCATAAAGTGAAAAAAAAAAAGTCAAATATTCCTTTAAATATCGTACCTGGGGGGTGTCTAAAGTATGCCTGTGAAGTGCCACGTGTTTCCCGTGTTTAGAACTGTCCCTGCACAAAAGGAAAAAAAAGCCATTTAAAACTGCTTGCGGCTTTAATGTAATGTCTGGTCCCGGTAATATGGATGAAAATCTTTAAGAAAAATGGCATAGCTACCCCATGACCCCCCCCCTACCCCAGCCCATTACCAGCCCCTTTGGGTCTTGTATGGATATTAAGGGGAACCCCGCACATAAAATAAAAAAGGCCCTATATACTCTGAACAGCCGTATACAGGCGGTGCATACAAGACAGGGACTGTATGTTTGTTCTTATGTAGAATGTGTTTGTAATTTTGAACAGGTACATTGTTTAAGTGTAGCTCCAGCCCAAAAATCTATTTTTAAACTTTTTGGAAAACATAGGTAAGGGTTATCACCCCTGTAACATTTGTTTTGCTGTCTGTGCCCCTGTTCAGAACATTTCACCTCACTTTCCGTCCCAATGACAACTGTTTTTGAAATGTGGTGTTTTTCTTGAAACAAGGATTGCTGATAAAGCATCAGTACAGAGGAGACACCTTTCTCCCATATTAATTCTTACAGGAGAGAATTTTCCTTCCTAGGGGTAGATTTCCTCTCACTTCCTGTTGTCTTCTTGCGTTTGCAAGTAGGAGTCGTTTGTAAGTTGGATGTTTGAAAGTAGGGACCTGCCGTATATAATCTGCAGAAATAGGCCCCTTAGTTGGTGTTGGCACAACACTGTAAGCACTCACAGTTACTCTTGGTTGGTGCTGGAACGCCCTGCTGTCAACTATTATATCAGGAATTGTAATTACATATAATTGTTGAACAGTGGTAGTAAAAATTGGGCCTTTGATGGTGGTGCTGGTGCCACAACACTGTAAGCCCTGACAGTTACTCTTGGTGGGTGCAGCAATGGGCCCTGCTGTGAATTATTAGATCAAGAATTGTAATTGCATGCCCCTGTTGAACAGGGGCTGAAAAATTGGGCCTTTCGTGGTGGTGGTGGTGGTGGTGGTGTTGCCACAACACTGTAAGCCCTCAGAGTTACTCTTGCTTGGTGGGTGCAGGAATGGGCCCTGCTGTGAATTATTAGATCAATAATTGTAATTACATGCCCCTGTTGAACAGGGGCTGAAAAATTGGGCCTTAGGCACTGGTGGCACAACACTGCAACCCCTCACAGATACTGTACTTGGAGCACAGCAATGAGCCCTGTTGCAAAGTATTGCTTCAAAAATTGTAATGACACGCCCCTGTTAAACAGGGGCTGAAAAATTGGGCCTTAGGCACTGGTGGCACAACACTCCAACCCCTCACACATACTGTACTTGGAGCACAGCAATGAGCCCTGTTGCAAAGTATTGCTTCAAAAATTGTAATTACACGCCCCTGTTAAACAGGGGCTGAAAAATTGGGCCTTAGCCACTGGTGGCGGCACCCATAAACAAAAATGATCTTCCAAGCTATCATCATCAATCGTATCATTGAGGACTCGGAGGAGGAGGATAGCCAGTCAACATAACAGCACAGGCACTCAGCATCAGCATCAGTCTTGAAGGGATGTGACATGTTAAAATCAATTAGTCTGTTATATCAGCATCAGGTGTGTGGTAGCTGGTGGTGATCCAAGACTGGTTCATCTTGATGAAAGTCAGTCGATCAACCGAGTCGGTGGACAGGCGCACCCTGTGATCCGTGACAAATCCTCCAGCAGCACTGAATGTGCGTTCCGAAAGAACGCTGGATGCAGGACAGGCCAGTAGCTCAATTGCATACTGTGCAAGCTCTGGCCAGTGATCCATCCTCAAGACCCAGTAAGCCAGAGGATTTTCGGTGGGGAAGGTGTCCAAGTCTGACCTTGCCCCTAGATATTCCTGCACCATGTTTATCAGACGCTGGCGATGGTTGCTGGAACCGATCATACTTTGGGGCTGCGGACTAAAGAATTGTCTGAACGCATCGGTCAGACGGCCACCTTCCCCACCGCTCCTTCTTTGACTGGCCGAAGCCTCAGCAACTCGTTGTCCAGGACCAGGAGTTTGTAACCTCCCAGTCTCTGGGAACGCGTTGCACAGACCTTTCTGCAAGGCCTCCCGGAGTTGTCTCATCCTCTGCTCCCTCTGCGACGGTAACATAAGGTCCGCAACCTTACCCTTGTACCGTGGATCAAGGAGAGTGGCCAGCCAGTAATGGTCCCTCTCCTTGATCCGAAGAATACGAGGATCCTTCCGCAGACTTTGCAGGATCAGGGAGGCCATGCAGCGTAGGTTTGCTGAGGCATTCGCTCCGGAGTCCTCTGGGTCACTAAGGACGACATGATCCGCAGTCACCTCCTCCCAGCCACGTACAAGTCCACTGGTTTCTTGGGACTGTAAATCATCCCTAAAAGACTGCTGCTGATGATGCTGAGTGCCAGCCTCCACCTCCATGCTGACACAATCCTCCTCCTCCTCCTCCTCCTCCTCTTCCTCCTCTTCCTGTGCGATGGGTGGGACAGAAGGAACACTGTCTGGGTAAAGGGGGCCTTGAGAGGCAAGGAAGTCCTCCTCTTCCTGCCTCTGTTCTGCCTCAAGTGCCCTGTCCATTATTCCACGCAGCGTGTGCTCCAACAGGTGGACAAGAGGTACAGTGTCACTGATGCATGCACTGTCACTGCTCACCATCCTCGTGGCCTCCTCAAATGGTGCCAGGACAGTGCATGCATCCCTGATCATGCCCCACTGGCGTGGAGAAAAAAAACCAAGCTCCCCTGACCCTGTCCTGGTGCCGTAGTCGCACAGGTACTCATTGATGGCCCTCTGCTGCGTGTGCAGCCGCTGCAGCATGGCCAACGTTGAGTTCCACCTGGTGGGCATGTCACATATAAGGCGGTTCTTGGGCAGGTTCAACTCCTTTTGCAGCTCAGCCAGGCGAGCACTGGCATTATAAGATCTGCGGAAATGCACACAGACTTTCCTGGCCTGCCTCAGGACATCCTGTAAGCCCGGGTACCTGCCCAAGAAACGCTGCACCACCAGGTTAAGGACGTGAGCCACACAGGGCACATGGGTCAGTTGTCCCTGTCGAAGGGCGGAGAGGAGGTTGGTGCCATTGTCGCAAACCACCATTCCTGGCTTAAGCTGGCGTGGCGTCAACCACCTCTCGGCCTGGCCCTGCAGAGCAGACAGGACCTCTGCCCCAGTGTGGCTTCTGTCCCCCAAACACACCAGCGCAAGCACGGCATGGCATCTTTTTGCCTGCGTACTTGCGTAGCCCCGTGAACGGCTACGGAGCACCGCTGGTTCATAGGACAAACCACAGGAAGAGGCCATGGAGGAAGAAGAAGAGGAGGGGGTGGAGGAGAGAGGTGTGTCACAACCAGTAGTAGCATTTTGGAGGCGTGGCGGTGGGACAACCTCCAACACTACTGCACCTTGTCCTGCATCCTTCCCAGCTGCCAAAAGAGTGACCCAATGGGCCGTGAAAGAAAGGTAACGTCCCTGTCCATGCCTGCTGGACCATGAGTCAGCGGTAATATGCACCTTACCGCTGACCGCCCTGTCCAGCGAGGCCAAGACATTGCCTTCCACATGCCGGTAGAGAGCCGGAATAGCCTTCCGTGAGAAAAAGTGGCGTTTGGGAACCTGCCACTGAGGAACCGCACATTGCACAAACTCACGGAAGGGGGCCGAGTCTACCAACTGAAAAGGCAGCAGTTGAAGCGCTAGCAATTTAGCCAAGCTAGCATTCAACCGCTGGGCATGTGGATGGCTGGGAGTGAACTTCTTTCGACGGTCCAGCAGCTGGGGCAGGGAAATTTGCCTGCTAGAATCGGACGTCGGTGTACTGCTAGCAGAGTGGCCGCAAGTACTTGGCTGTGACACACCTAATTCTACACCTTCATTCCTCTCAGTGCATGTTTCAGAGAGGACTGAAGTTATAGTGGGGTTGGAGATCCCAGCTGATGCGGTGCAAGGAGAGGTCCGCTTTGTTCTTTGGTGTGGGTCTTTGAGGTAGGCTTGCCAACGAGCTGCATGGCAGGTCAACATATGTCTGGTCAGGCATGTGGTACCCAAGCGGCTGATGTTTTGGCCACGCGATATACGCTTGAGACATATGTTGCAAACAGCAGCTGTGCGATCTGATGCACTAGCCTCAAAAAAGGCCCACACCAAGGAACTTTTTGAATGACGGGCAGAGGCAGCGCCCTGCACAGGCGGAGCTCTGCGGTGTGATTCCGTCGGTGTACTGCCCTTACGCTGGCCACCAAAGGGCATCCTGCCTCGTTGGAGATGTGCCTCCTCCTCATCCTCCTCCTCCTCCTCTCTCCTATTAGGCACCCATGTGGAGTCAGTGACCTCATCATCCCCTCCCTCCTCATCACTGGAGCCAATCTGGCAGTATGCTGCAGCTGCTGGAACATGACTGCCAGATTGGTGTCCTTCTTGAGCATCCCCTCTGTCTGCTCTCACCCTACTGCCTTCCTGTAGCTGGGTTTCATCATCAGACCCTTCGAAACGCTGGGCATCCTCCTGGAGCATGTACCCAACACTGTGCTCAAACAGTTCGGGGGACTCCTCAGGAGGAGGACATGGTGGGTCTAGGGAAGGAGTGACTGATGATGAGTCTGACATTGATACCAGGGAAGAGGACGCTTTGGCAGCTGCTTTGCCAGTACCCTGAGCCTGGGTGAGAGAGGATGAGGAGGAGGAGGAGGGCTTGGTCATCCACTCTACCAAGTCTTCGGCATGATGTGGCTCAACATGTCCAGCTGCCGAAAAGAAGGACAAGCGTGTCCCATGGCCATGTGCTGATGACAATGCACCGCGTCCACGACCAGCACTGTTGCCCCCAGACACAGAGCCTGCTTGCCCTCTTTTATTGCCTCCTGACTGTCTGCCTCTCCTTGTTTGCCTTCCAGACATTCTAATAGATGGCCTGCAGGGAGATGGGAAAAAAGCAATAAGGGCTACCTTCAGGTGTCCTTCTCTGTCCCTTTACTTAAGGATTTCTAAATATGGTTCAGGATGATTGCTTTTGCACAGAATAGCACAACGACAATTTCCCTGACTGTCCAAAAAACAAGGATTTCAAAGATGGTTGATGAGGAATGCTTTAGCACACTATAGCACAAGGAGAATTCACTCACTGTCCTTCCCAGTCCCTAGAAACAAGGACTTGCACAGTGAAAGAAACTGACACTCTCCCTACCTACAGTTTTCTGTCCCTAGAAAAAATGTTTTTTTTAAGCACACTATAGCACAAGGAGAATTCACTCACTGTCCTTCCCAGTCCCTAGAAACAAGGACTTGCACAGTGAAAGAAACTGACACTCTCCCTACCTACAGTTTTCTGTCCCTAGAAAAAATGTTTTTTTTAAGCACACTATAGCACAAGGAGAATTCACTCACTGTCCTTCCCAGTCCCTAGAAACAAGGACTTGCACAGTGAAAGAAACTGACACTCTCCCTACCTAGAGTTTTCTGTCCCTAGAAAAAATGTTTTTTTTAAGCACACTATAGCACAAGGAGAATTCACTCACTGTCCTTCCCAGTCCCTAGAAACAAGGACTTGCACAGTGAAAGAAACTGACACTCTCCCTACCTACAGTTTTCTATCCCTAGAAAAAATGTTTTTTTAAGCACACTATAGCACAAGGAGAATTCACTCACTGTCCTTCCCAGTCCCTAGAAACAAGGACTTGCACAGTGAAAGAAACTGACACTCTCCCTACCTAGAGTTTTCTGTCCCTAGAAAAAATGTTTTTTTTAAGCACACTATAGCACAAGGAGAATTCACTCACTGTCCTTCCCAGTCCCTAGAAACAAGGACTTGCACAGTGAAAGAAACTGACACTCTCCCTACCTACAGTTTTCTGTCCCTAGAAAAAAAGTTTTTTTTAAGCACACTATAGCACAAGGAGAATTCACTCACTGTCCTTCCCAGTCCCTAGAAACAAGGACTTGCACAGTGAAAGAAACTGACACTCTCCCTACCTAGAGTTTTCTGTCCCTAGAAAAAATGTTTTTTTTAAGCACACTATAGCACAAGGAGAATTCACTCACTGTCCTTCCCAGTCCCTAGAAACAAGGACTTGCACAGTGAAAGAAACTGACACTCTCCCTACCTACAGTTTTCTGTCCCTAGAAAAAATGTTTTTTTTAAGCACACTATAGCACAAGGAGAATTCACTCACTGTCCTTCCCAGTCCCTAGAAACAAGGACTTGCACAGTGAAAGAAACTGACACTCTCCCTACCTACAGTTTTCTGTCCCTAGAAAAAATGTTTTTTTTAAGCACACTATAGCACAAGGAGAATTCACTCACTGTCCTTCCCAGTCCCTAGAAACAAGGACTTGCACAGTGAAAGAAACTGACACTCTCCCTACCTAGAGTTTTCTGTCCCTAGAAAAAATGTTGTTTTTAAGCACACTATAGCACAAGGAGAATTCACTCACTGTCCTTCCCAGTCCCTAGAAACAAGGACTTGCACAGTGAAAGAAACTGACACTCTCCCTACCTACAGTTTTCTGTCCCTAGAAAAAATGTTTTTTTTAAGCACACTATAGCACAAGGAGAATTCACTCACTGTCCTTCCCAGTCCCTAGAAACAAGGACTTGCACAGTGAAAGAAACTGACACTCTCCCTACCTAGAGTTTTCTGTCCCTAGAAAAAATGTTTTTTTTAAGCACACTATAGCACAAGGAGAATTCACTCACTGTCCTTCCCAGTCCCTAGAAACAAGGACTTGCACAGTGAAAGAAACTGACACTCTCCCTACCTACAGTTTTCTGTCCCTAGAAAAAATGTTTTTTTTAAGCACACTATAGCACAAGGAGAATTCACTCACTGTCCTTCCCAGTCCCTAGAAACAAGGACTTGCACAGTGAAAGAAACTGACACTCTCCCTACCTAGAGTTTTCTGTCCCTAGAAAAAATGTTGTTTTTAAGCACACTATAGCACAAGGAGAATTCACTCACTGTCCTTCCCAGTCCCTAGAAACAAGGACTTGCACAGTGAAAGAAACTGACACTCTCCCTACCTACAGTTTTCTGTCCCTAGAAAAAATGTTTTTTTTAAGCACACTATAGCACAAGGAGAATTCACTCACTGTCCTTCCCAGTCCCTAGAAACAAGGACTTGCACAGTGAAAGAAACTGACACTCTCCCTACCTAGAGTTTTCTGTCCCTAGAAAAAATGTTTTTTTTAAGCACACTATAGCACAAGGAGAATTCACTCACTGTCCTTCCCAGTCCCTAGAAACAAGGACTTGCACAGTGAAAGAAACTGACACTCTCCCTACCTACAGTTTTCTGTCCCTAGAAAAAATGTTTTTTTAAGCACACTATAGCACAAGGAGAATTCACTCACTGTCCTTCCCAGTCCCTAGAAACAAGGACTTGCACAGTGAAAGAAACTGACACTCTCCCTACCTACAGTTTTCTGTCCCTAGAAAAAATGTTTTTTTTAAGCACACTATAGCACAAGGAGAATTCACTCACTGTCCTTCCCAGTCCCTAGAAACAAGGACTTGCACAGTGAAAGAAACTGACACTCTCCCTACCTACAGTTTTCTGTCCCTAGAAAAAATGTTTTTTTTAAGCACACTATAGCACAAGGAGAATTCACTCACTGTCCTTCCCAGTCCCTAGAAACAAGGACTTGCACAGTGAAAGAAACTGACACTCTCCCTACCTACAGTTTTCTGTCCCTAGAAAAAATGTTTTTTTAAGCACACTATAGCACAAGGAGAATTCACTCACTGTCCTTCCCAGTCCCTAGAAACAAGGACTTGCACAGTGAAAGAAACTGACACTCTCCCTACCTACAGTTTTCTGTCCCTAGAAAAAATGTTTTTTTTAAGCACACTATAGCACAAGGAGAATTCACTCACTGTCCTTCCCAGTCCCTAGAAACTGTCAGGGTCACCTGTGGCCAGGTGACAGATGCACACCGTAGGGGGACAGGAGTGCACCGCGAGGTAGTGAACCCTATGGCTGGCTTCTGTGGATAGGAAACTGGGTGGTTGTGGAAAGCGGGACCAGAGGAGCACAACCGGGATCCCAACGGAAGCGAGAGCCAAGATTCCCCAGGGCGCGGAGTCTAAGACCCAGCTGGTCTTCTCCAGGGCCTCTAGTGGTGAGGATGTTACGCTGCAGGCTGGGACCAGGTCGCGGCCCCTGGAGTTTCCTAGCTCACGCCCCGTAGGATAAGGGGAAGCAGCAGCACACGATAGAGAGAACCGAATAACAAGCCGAAGGTCAGGGGCCACAAGCAGACAAGGATAACGAAGAACGAGCCGAAGGTCAAGGGTCACGAGCAGACAGGGATGGTCGGGGACAAGCCAATAACGTAACAGAGAGACAGACGTAGCACACGGCAGGCAGGAACCCAAACACACAATGCCTAACAAACACGTTGATCAGCAAAGCAGGCTTGCAGTGCACAGGTTAATATAGTGTTCAGTGATAGGGCCTGGGGTGGAGTCAGGCTGGGAGGAGAATTTAAAGGAAGCCAGGTGAAGGAGGTCTGGTCTCTAGATGAACACATGAGGAGGAAGGTAAGATGGCAGACAAACACTACTGCATATCCATGACAGTACCCTCCCTCTTATGGGCCCTCCCCCGCCTGGACCCAGGCTTAAAGGGAAATCTCTGATGAAACCTTCTCAACAGATGAGGTGCAGCGACATCAGATGCAGCGATCCAAGACGCCTCCTCAGGACCAAAACCTCTCCAATGCACAAGGTACTGAAGAATGCCTCTGCAGAGCCGAGAATCCAGAACTTGTCTAACCTCGTACTTAAGATTATCCTCAGAGACTGAAAACGAGGTAGGGAGATGACAAGAAGATCTATTGAGGACCAAAGGCTCTCTAGGAATAAGCAAGGGCATGAGACGATCAACAGGAATCTGAGGAGGGTCCCCTAGACCCTTAAAGGGGAACTGGTCATCTTGCACAGGACCATCAGACTGGGCAGATGTCAGTGGAACCCTGAAGTCAGGTTGGTTAGAAGGTGACATGTCGCCGGAGTCAAGCTGAATAGCTGAAGGACAAGCAGAATGTCCCGAACAAGAAAAAGTGAGAGGCTCACTGGGCATGGGCTGGACTGGCATAACTAGTACAGAGGCAGAGTGAATAGCTGAGTCAGGTGTAGCGACTACCTGAATCGCATCGCAAGACGTAGCGACTGCAGGACTTGTAGACAAGCTAGCCTGGCTGTGCGTCCAAGGGTGGTTAGGGACAGAGAAATGTAAATGGTTATGCAACCTGGAATGAATGACCGGCTCAGATTCACAGGGGGCAACCTTGGGTAGGCAGGACGAGGAACAGGAGGGACCCCAAGCCAGGATCTGTCCAGTAGTCCAGTCCACATGAGGAGAATGGAGCTGTAACCATGGGAGACCCAAAATTATAGGCGTTGAGGCCTTGGGTAAGATAAGGAAGGATATCCACTCCTGGTGGAGTGTCCCTACCGACATCTTAACAGGGAGGGTCTGGAAGCGGATAGGTCCCCCTGGGAGAACAGTACCATCAATCGCCAAGACCACCAATGGCGTGGTGAGGGGCAAAAGAGTAAGTCTCATGGACGATGCGATTTCCCAGTCCATGAAATTACCAGCGGCTCCGGAATCCAGATATGCTGAGACCGAATGAGAAGAAGCACCAACATGAAGGAACACAGAAAGCAGAAGACGAGAAGGGGAAGGTGATATTTCTGGGTCCAATACTCCACTTTCCAGATGAAGTGGACCCGAACGTTTTTCTGGACAAAGAGAGCAAGTGTCACGAAAATGACCTTTGCCCCCACAGTAAAGACACAGACCAAGAGTTCTGCGCCTAGCACGTTCCTCAGGGGATAGCCTGGTCCGACCCAGCTGCATGGGTTCCTCAGCTGGTAGGAGATGCTCTACGGGTCGAAGAGAGGGGAGCTCAGGCTGACTAAGAACCAAGGAGTGCTGGCGTTGCTTTTCTAAGGTCCTCTCCTGAAAGCGAATATCGATCTGGTTACACAAGGAGATAACGCCGGCCAGATCAGTGGGGATGGTTCTTCCAGCTAATTCATCCTTCACTCTATCAGACAGGCCATGCAAAAAGGTTGCGACTAAGGCCTCATTGTTCCAGCTCAACTCAGCCGACAGTATGCGGAAATGAAGGGCATACTGTCCCACAGAAGCAGACTCTTGGCGGAGACGTAAAAGGGTGCTGGCCGCTGAAGAGACACGAGCCGGTTCTTCGAAGATATTCCGAAAAAGTTTCAAGAAGCCAGACAGGCTAGAAACCACTGGATCATTCAGTTCCCACAGAGGGGCTGCCCAGGCTAAAGCTTCACCAGAGAGGAGGGAAATGATATAGGCTACCTTAGCCCGATCAGACAGGAAGTTTTGGGGCTGGAGCTCAAAATGAATCGTGCATTGGCTAAGGAACCCCCTGCAAGCCTTGGAGTCCCCAGAGAAACGGGACGGAGCTGGCAGTTGTAGCGAGTGTGTGGCTGCGACTGGTGCAATAGGTGCAACCGCTGATTGTATTTGAGGTTGCGGATTCAGGGTTCCCAAGGAGGCCTGAAGCTGCTCGAAGCGAGAAGCCAGATCCTGGAGGAATCGCATCACCTGAGTCTGATTCGATTCCTGGGTTTCAAGTCTGCAAACTATGCCCTGCAATGGATCATCCGCGGGTAGCGGGATGTCAGCCGGGTTCATGGCTGATCAAACTGTCAGGGTCACCTGTGGCCAGGTGACAGATGCACACCGTAGGGGGACAGGAGTGCACCGCGAGGTAGTGAACCCTATGGCTGGCTTCTGTGGATAGGAAACTGGGTGGTTGTGGAAAGCGGGACCAGAGGAGCACAACCGGGATCCCAACGGAAGCGAGAGCCAAGATTCCCCAGGGCGCGGAGTCTAAGACCCAGCTGGTCTTCTCCAGGGCCTCTAGTGGTGAGGATGTTACGCTGCAGGCTGGGACCAGGTCGCGGCCCCTGGAGTTTCCTAGCTCACGCCCCGTAGGATAAGGGGAAGCAGCAGCACACGATAGAGAGAACCGAATAACAAGCCGAAGGTCAGGGGCCACAAGCAGACAAGGATAACGAAGAACGAGCCGAAGGTCAAGGGTCACGAGCAGACAGGGATGGTCGGGGACAAGCCAATAACGTAACAGAGAGACAGACGTAGCACACGGCAGGCAGGAACCCAAACACACAATGCCTAACAAACACGTTGATCAGCAAAGCAGGCTTGCAGTGCACAGGTTAATATAGTGTTCAGTGATAGGGCCTGGGGTGGAGTCAGGCTGGGAGGAGATTATAAAGGAAGCCAGGTGAAGGAGGTCTGGTCTCTAGATGAACACATGAGGAGGAAGGTAAGATGGCAGACAAACACTACTGCATATCCATGACAGAAACAAGGACTTGCACAGTGAAAGAAACTGACACTCTCCCTACCTAGAGTTTTCTGTCCCTAGAAAAAATGTTTTTTTTAAGCACACTATAGCACAAGGAGAATTCACTCACTGTCCTTCCCAGTCCCTAGAAACAAGGACTTGCACAGTGAAAGAAACTGACACTCTCCCTACCTACAGTTTTCTGTCCCTAGAAAAAATGTTTTTTTAAGCACACTATAGCACAAGGAGAATTCACTCACTGTCCTTCCCAGTCCCTAGAAACAAGGACTTGCACAGTGAAAGAAACTGACACTCTCCCTACCTACAGTTTTCTGTCCCTAGAAAAAATGTTTTCTTTCTCGTACATCACGGGACACAGAGCGACATAGTCATTACTAATGGGTTATATAGATACCGTCAGGTGCTGGCACTGGCAACTTCCAAAACCGGAAGTACCCTCCCCTATATAAGCCCCTCCCATCCAGGAGCACCTCAGTTTTTTGCCAGTGTCTAAGGTGTTGGCCAAGAAGAAACATGTGTTTTTCACTGAGCTTGCGTACAGGTTCTTTTGGGCCTCAGTAAGCTATTCCGGATCCGACCAAAAAAGCTTCATAGCTAAACGGTCGGTACCCGGGCCTTGCAGAGAAGAGCAAGGTTTTGCCTGTAATGCTTCTCTTAGGAGAGCTGGACCCTGGGATCCAGAGCTCTGGTCATACCCACGACCAAGATGTTTTCTGTGCAGGGTGCTATACAGGTCCAGGGGAGTGGAATCCTTGGGAACCCGGTCCCTGAAGGTTTGATTACAATGCCTGCCGTGATAGGTGAAGTTTGGGCTTTTGTGGACCAAACAAAGTCCTGCGGCGGGGAACAGGTAAGTGGGGGCCCCCAGGAACTTGGTTCTATTGGGGGACCCCCAAGCCTAATTTGTCTTTCTGTCTGTTACCTAATGGTATTCCCGCAAAATTCTGTGCATGCCTGTAACTACTAAAAAAATGTAATAATTTTTAATGGTGGTCAAGAAAAAAAAAAAAAAAAATTTTTTTTTTTATATATATATATTTAATATATTAGACTGCGGTACCTGTGTTTGTCCACTAGAGGCCGCTGTGGAATGTTTTCTTGTCATGTGGACTAGCTTCTTCTCAGCAGAGCAAAGTCCAGGCAGATGGTGAGTTCTCTTATAGGGAACTGCTTCCTCTGCCATGTTGCAGTGCTCGTCCATCCCCCGGCCTGCGGCAAAGAGGGGCCCTGGCTCCTGTCCCTTGTTACCATATTTGAAATTAGCGCCGAAGGCGCACGTGCCCGCGCGCGTGCGCGTGCACGCGCCTCTATATATAGAGGTGAGCCGGGAAAGGGGGCGGAGCCTGGGGGATGACGCTCTGTGCGCGCCGCAGCGCTTCTGCGCATGTGCGGGCGTCCCAGCAGTTTTAAAAAAAACACAATATGTAGTGAGCTGGCTATGAAGTACAGAGACAGAGCTGGCAACATTTAAAGGCATACAGCAAGCGGTTGATACAGGCATCCCCTAGAAAGGCACATTAGTAGACACCAACTGTGATATAGCAGCAATTGTGCTAGACTATTCTCAGTAAAAGTGGTGTATTACGGCTGGAATACCTCAGCTTTAGGCTTAGGAATATGCCGTCCAGAAGCTCCGGAACTGAATCTTCCAGGAAGCGAAGGGGGTCTCATCGGGCTCGGAGGATCTTGGGCATACTCCTGCTGCACCAGTCTCCCCTGAAGTTCAGAGGTAAGTGACCGTAGAGACCCCGCAGGGGTACTTGGTACTGTGGCTGTCCTCAGTCACCTGCTCCTGTGTATGCAACAGAGGAGGTTTTTTCCTCAGCTCTGGGAGGATTAGAGAGAGATTGTCAAAATTTATCGCTGCCTCCCTGTCAGGAAAAGCACGATCTCCGTCTCCTCCTTCAGAGTGCCTGTTAGCAGAGCAACAGTCCCATACAGGGATCGACCTGCCTGAAGGGGATCAGGATAAGGTTGATTCTGTTATAGAGGAATCAACAGTGGGGGAACCTTTTCTCAGCATCTCAAGCTGAAAGATTATGGGTTCAGTCTCTGACTAACATGGTCCGATCAGCATTTAAAAATGCACCTTGCGGAACCATCAACCACTACTGTATCCTCGTTGGGGTCGCTAGAAGCCCCCAGACTGTTTGTTCTTTTCCACTTCACCCTTTACTGAAAGGGCTCATTTACCAGGATTGGGAACGTCCTGAGAAAATATTTATTCCCCCAAGAGATTTCCGGTGGTCTATCCTATGGAGGATAAGTTCATCAAAAAAAAAAAAAAATGGAAGGTCCCTACAATGGACGCAGCCATCTCTTGTATGTATAAATCACTGACATGTCCAGTGGATAATGTCCAAATGTTCAAGAACCCAATAGATAAAAGATTGGAGTCCTTATGAAAATCTGCTTGGTGATACAACCAGCAGTAGCAGCTATTGGGGTCTGCTAAGCAGTGAAGGATCAGTTGAAACAGGTCTTGAGGGACTTGACAGATCAGCAGGCTTTGCCCTAGCTGATCTACCTAGAGCCTTAGGCTTTGCGGTTGATGCCATAGAGGATTCAGTCCATCAGGCCTCCCGCCTTACGCTGTCTATAGTACATATGCGTAGGCTCCTATGGCTCAAAAACTGGTCTGCTGAAGCTCCCTGTAAAGAATGGCTGGTTAGCGTCCCATTTCATGGTGAACGCTTATTCAGGGAAAACCTGGACAAATATATCCAGAAAATTTCCAGCGGTAAAAATACGCTCTTGCCGGTTAAAAGCAGAGTTAGAGGTCCCTCTTTAAGAGGCCTGCTTCTCCAGTCCCTGGGGCATCGGCTGTGTAACAGTTCCGACGGCCTCCTCGGTCAAATCCCGGGGGTAAAAAACAGGGACAGTAGCAGGGTAATGAGAAACCCTGGGTTAGGGGAGGTACAAAACCTCCCCCAAAGTTAAATTCATGAAGCCCCCACTCAGTCGGGTGGGGGGAGGACTCCAGTTGTTCGCAAGAGACCTGGCGGGACACGATCAAGACAGATAGGTGCTCTCCGCAGTAGGTTTGGGATACAGTTTGGAGTTAAAAGACTCTCCTCCTTCCCATTTTTGAGGTCAAACGTGCCAAGGGATCCCCGGAAGAGAGAGTCCCTCCTGTTGGCACTAGAACAACTATTGCTCCAAGGAGTAATTATGGAGGTTCCCCTGGAAGAATGAGGGTTCGGGTTTTACTCAAACCTCTTTACAGTCCCGAAGCAAACGCGGACGGGAGGCCCATATTAATTCTAAAAGGGCTATACAAATTCCTGTATATCAGGACTTTCCGATGGAGTCGATCCGATCGGTGGCCACTGCCCTACAAGGGGAGGATTGGTTAGCCACGATCGACATCAAAGATGCTTATTTGCACATTCCCATCTTTCCAGTCCACCAAAAATTTCTACGCTTTGCAGTAGAAGGGCGCCATTTTCAGTTCAGAGCCTTACCCTTCGGTTTGGCCACAGCACCACGAGTGTTTACAAAAATTCTGGCCCTTTATTGGCCAATCTAAGAACACAAGGTGTAATGATAATGGCATATCTGGATGACTTGTTGCTGATAGACCACTCAGTGAAAAAACTAGACGTGGTCGTTCACAAGACGATCAAGTATCTGGAATCTCACGGTTGGATTATCAACCGAGACAAGTCAGCCCTAAAAACCAGTCAAAAGTCTGGAATACTTGGGGCTAAGGTTGGATTCAGGCCAGAGAAAAATATTCTTGCCTCGAGGAAAGATGTTGTCTTTGAAAGATTTGATCCACTTAGTGGGTACAAAAAAGACAGCCGTCCATACGCCTGTATATGAGGCTGCTGGGAAAAATGGTGGCATCATTCGAAGCAGTACCCTATGGTCAATTCCATTCAAGGAATTTGCAAGGGGCCATACTGTCAGCCTGGAACAAAAAAGTTCAGGCCCTAGACTTACAATGTCCTTGTCCCCTTCCGTTCGCAAGAGCCTCCGTTGGTGGTTGGTTCCCCAGAATCTGGGAAAAAGGAAATCCTTCAGTCCGATTTCTTGGAAGGTGGTCACTACAGATGCCAGCCTTATAGGCTGGGGAGCAGTACTGGAGCAATAGTCTCTCCAGGGCAGATGGTCGGATGCAGAAAAGGCCCTGCCCATCAATCTCTTAGAGATACGAGCAGCCCGGTATGCCCTAGTAGCATGGACATCCAAACTCCAAGGGTCCCCTGTCAGAATGCAATCAGACAATGCCACAGCAGTGGCATATATCAATTATCAGGGGGGCACCAGGAGTCGTGCAGCCCAGAGGGAAGTAAATTACATCCTGAAATGGGCAGAAAAATATGTCCCAGCCATATCTGCGGTATTCATTCCAGGAGTGGAGAATTGGAAGGCGGACTTTCTAAGTCGCCAGCAATTAGGCCCAGAGGAAGGGTCCCTTCACCCCGAGGTTTTCTGGACAATATGTCAGCGGTGGGGAACATCGGATGTAGATCTTCTAGCATCCAGATTCAACGCAAAGGGGGACAGGTTTGTCTCTCGGACAAGGGATCCCCTAGCTTGCGGCTCGGATGCCCTAGTGTTCCCTTGGGATCAGTTCAAGCTGATATATGCATTCACACCGCCACAATGGTTACCTCGATTACTCCGCAGAATCAGGGTAGAAAAGAAACCGGTGATTCCGGTGGCTCCAGCGTGGCCCCGAAGAGCGTGGTACGCGGAGATTGTAAAATTTCAGTGGGGAGTCCTTGGACTCTCCCACGTCGTCCGGCTTTCGCAAGGACCGATATACCACCCTTCCTTACCAGCCCTAGGTTTGACGGCCTGGCTATTGAAGCCCACATTCTAAAAAAGAGAGGGCTCTCTAATGCTGTGGTATCTACCATGATCAATGCCAGGAAGCCGGTATCCAGGCAGATCTACTATAGAATCTGGAAGGCGTACATCGCGTGGTGTGAGGCCAAGAAATGGCATCCACATAAGTACGTAATAGGTAGGATTCTGGACTTCCTACAGTGGGCTGTAGATAGGAAGCTTGCCTTGAGTACTATCAAGGGTCAGTTTTCGGCCTTGTCAATATTTTTTCAAAGGCCCTTGGCTTCGCATTCACTAGTCAAAGCCTTTATACAAGGAGTGATGCGTATTAGTCCTCCGGTTAATATTCCCATATGTCCATGGGATCTAAACTTGGTTCTGTCGGTTCTACAGAAACAACCATTTGAACCATTACAGCATATTTCCTTGGTGCTTCTCACCAGGAAATAGATTTTTCTAGTAGCCATTTGTTCGGCTAAAAGAGTATCGGAATTAGCAGCTATGTCCTGTAAGGAGCCATATCTGGTTATCCATAAGGACAGAGTAGTGTTACGTCCTCATCCAGCCTTTCTTCCTAAGGTGGTATCGAGGTTTCATTTGAACCAAGATGTGGTTCTTCCTTCTTTTTTCCCCAAACCTACTTCGGTAGAGGAAAAGTTATTGCATTCTTTGGATGTAGTAAGAGCAGTTAAAGCTTATCTAAAAGCCACTGCTCAGATTCGCAGAACGGATACTTTGTTTATTCTGCCGGAAGGCCCCAGAAAGGGTCAGGCAGCGTCAAAATCTACTTTAGCCAAGTGGATTCGACAGGTCATTATGCAAGCTTATGGCTTGAGAAGGAGACCGCCTCCGTTCAAAGTTAGAGCGCACTCCACGAGAGCAGTTGGAACTTCATGGGCAGTGCATCACCAGGCCTCCCTGGCTCAAATCTGTAAGGCCGCAACGTGGTCTTCAGTTCACACGTTTACTAGGTTCTACCAGGTGGACGTTAGAAGTCAGGAGGATGTCGCCTTTGGGCGCAGTGTGTTGCAGGCCGCAAAAGATCCTCATGTCTGATAGCGCTCAGCTTATATATGGTGTATCCCCCCCCTCATTGGGCATTGCTTTAGGACATCCCATTAGTAATGACTATGTCGCTCTGTGTCCCGTGATGTACGAGAAAGAAAATAGGATTTTTATAACAGCTTACCTGTAAAATCCTTTTCTTGGGAGTACATCACGGGACACAGAGCTCCCGCCCCTCTTTGGGGACACTTATTGCTTTGCTACAAAACTGAGGTGCTCCCGGATGGGAGGGGCTTATATAGGGGAGGGTACTTCCGGTTTTGGAAGTTGCCAGTGCCAGCACCTGACGGTATCTATATAACCCATTAGTAATGACTATGTCGCTCTGTGTCCCGTGATGTACTCCCAAGAAAAGGATTTTACAGGTAAGCTGTTATAAAAATCCTATTTTTTTTAAGCACACTATAGCACAAGCACAAAACACACTGACACTCTCCCTACCTATCCTTCTCTTTCCCTAAACTAAAGGAATCCAGGTTAAGCAAGAAAGAAATAAAAGTCACTGTCCCTGCCTATGCTGCTCTTTCCCTGCTCCGGAACACACTACACTAGGCCGCCGTGCTGGCGGCCTTTTATAGTGTGGGGCGTGTACTAAACACCCTCAGCAATAATTGGCCACAGGCATCCTGCCTGTGGCCAATCATTGCTCTCCTCGCTGCCGGCGCTGTGATTGGCCAAGCATGCGGGGTCACAGTGCATGCTTGGCCAATCACAGCGCCTGGATGACACTGCGATGGCGTAGTGCATTGTGGGCCGTTCGCGTCACTCGAATTTGGCGCGAACGGCCCAAATCGTTCGATCTTCGTCGAACGATCGAACAGCCGATGTTCGAGTCGAACGTATGTTCGACTCGAACACGAAGCTCATCCCTATTGATCACCTCTGCGTTTTTTTATTTTTTGTTACTATAAACAAAAAAAGACCGACAACTTTGAGAAAAAAACTATATTTTTAACTTTTTGCTATAATGAATATCCCCCCAAGAAAACAAATTTCTTTATCAGTTTAGGCCAATATGTATTCTACATATTTTTGGTAAAAAAAACAAACGCAATAAGCGTATATTGATTGGCTTGCGCAAAAGTTTATTTTTTATTTTTGTACTAGTAATTGCGGTGATCAGCGATTTTTAGCGGTACTGCGACATTGCAGCCTACAGATCGGACACTTTTTTGGGACCATTGACATTTATACAGCAAGCAGTGCTATAAAAATGCACTGTTAACTGTATAAATGTCACTGGCAGGGAAGGGGTTAAAACTAGGGGGTGATCAAGGGGTTAAATATGTTCCATGGGAGGTTTTTCTAACTGTGGGGGGAGGGGACTGACTGGGATTACAAAGAGATCGCTGTTCCTGGTCACTAGGAACAGGCGATCACTCTGAACTCCCCGGTCAGAATGGGGATCTGTTTGTTTACATTGACAGATCCCCGTTCTGGCTCTCTGAGGAGCGATCATGGGTGTCCGGTGGATATCGTGGCCCCTGGCCACGCACATCAGCGCGCGTGCCGGCTGTAGCTGTTAAAGGGACTGCCGTACAGCTACAGCGATTTGCGGGAACGAGCCAACCCACCACCGTATAATGATGGAGGCTGGTCGGCAAGTGGTTAAATAACAAACATGTCTATACTTAGCTGCTTTGTGCCTAGCTGCTCCTGAACTGCTTATTCTCGGGTCCCCCTCCGGCACTCCTTGTGCCTGCTCTCTTACTGGTGCCCCCAATAGGGAACTTACTTCCATGGCTGCTGATGCGTTCATTGACACAGACGGCGGGAATCGGCCCTGCCCCCCGCCCCCACTTCCTTTGTACCTCACCAATGGTTCCCTCTGCTATGGATCTTTTTTTATGGAAAAATAGTTGCTGTGATTGCTTGTGTAACTGCAGTGTGAGTTGGAATTTGGGTTCAACTTGTTTTGTGTACCTAAATCTGCTAGTATGTCTAGCACACCCCTACCTCTTGACTGACAATGCTGCTGTCCAAAGGTGCCCACTTTTCTCCTTCACCCAGAGTGGGGTCACTCCAAATACAGGAGGTATGTTATTTGTCAGATCACCAGGTGACAACAGAGGGAAAAAGTCTAAAGAAAGTTTTCTATAATGTTCATGTGTTAGTTAAGAAGGAACTTTGGCAAGCGTGGAAGTATCAGAATTTAAAGCCCAACTTAAACCAATACATCCTTGTATTGTACATAGATCACCCAGAGGGGAATGTTTTTTTCTCAACAAAAGTGGAGTTACTCTTTAAGTGCTGATGAATAGGTTAGAAATATATATAGTATTTGTAGCGCACCCACCCCAGCCCCTACGTGCTTTTCTATTATGTTGGCTTCTGCGCAGGAAAGACTGAGGCACACCGCACCGCAAGCCCGTACCCTCCTGGATGGGGGAGGTTGAGCGGTGTTAGTTTTCTCGGGCCTGCTTGCAGCCAGTGTCTAAAACCTCCAGAGCTGACCTCGTTTCTGGGGTAGCCAGAAACAAGTCCTTAATTCTCCCCAGTAAGCAACTGTCCACACCAACTGAAAAGTCCAACTTCTTATTTATTCTTTAGGGCAATAAATAGTCTCTTTGAGAGCAGACAGGTTGAGACTAGGGATGAGCTCGGTGTTCGAGTCGAACATAGGTTCGACTCGAACATCGGCTGTTCGCAGCGTTCGGCGAACAACGAACGATTTGGGCCGTTCGCGCCAAATTCGAGTGACGCGAACGGCCCACAATACACTGCGCCATCGCAGTGTAATCCCGGCGCTGTGATTGGCCAAGCATGCACTGTGACCCTGCATACTTGGCCAATCACAGCGCCGGCAGCGAGGAGAGCAATGATTGGCCACAGGCAGGATGCCTGTGGCCAATTATAGCTGAGGGGGTTTAGTACACATGTCAAATCTATTCTTTGCTAAACCTTGTGTGTAGGGACAGAGAAGGATAGGCAGGGAGAGTGTCAGTGTCATATTCTTTGCTAAACCTTGTGTGTAGGGAGAGAGAAGGATAGGCAGGGAGAGTGTCAGTGTCATATACTTTGATAAACCTTGTGTGCAGGGAGAGAGAAGGATAGGCAGGGGACAGTGTCAGTGTCATATTCTTTGCTAAACCTTGTGTGCAGGGAGAGAGAAGGATAGGCAGGGAGAGTGTCAGTGTCATATACTTTGATAAACCTTGTGTGCAGGGAGAGAGAAGGATAGGCAGGGGACAGTGTCAGTGTCATTGTTGCTAAGCCTCCTGCACATTATACACCTGAAGTTAGCCCGTATTGCTGCTTTTTCCTGGTGTGTTACACCAACAGGATTTTGCGGCACTTACAGCGGGCGGAGTGTACCTCCTGACCATATTACACCTTAACGTAGCCTGTATTGCTGCTTTTTCCTGGTGTGTTACACCAACAGGATTTTGCGGCACTTACAGCGGGCGGAGTGTACCTCCTGACCATATTACACCTTAACTTAGCCTGTATTGCTGCTTTTTCCTGGTGTGTTACACAAACAGGATTTTGCGGCACTTACAGCGGGCGGAGTGTGCCTCCTGACCATATTACACCTTAACTTAGCCTGTATTGCTGCTTTTTCCTGGTGTGTTACACAAACAGGATTTTGCGGCACTTACAGCGGGCGGAGTGTGCCTCCTGACCATATTACACCTTAACTTAGCCTGTATTGCTGTTTTTTCCTGGTGTGTTACACCAACAGGATTTTGCGGCAATTACAGCGGGCGGAGTGTACCTCCTGACCATATTACACCTTAACTTAGCCTGCATTGCTGCTTTTTCCTGGTGTGTTACACCAACAGGATTTTGCGGCACTTACAGCGGGCGGAGTGTGCCTCCTGACCATATCACACCTTAACTTAGCCTGTATTGCTGCTTTTCCCATTTCCCTGCAGGCCATTAGAATGTCTGGAAGGCAAACAAGGAGAGGCAGACAGTCAGGAGCCAAAAAAAGAGGGCAAGCAGGCTCTGTGTCTAGAGACAACAGTGCTGGTCGTGGACGCGGTGCATCGCCATCAGCACGTGGCCATGGGACACGCTTGTCCTTCTTTTCGGCAGCTGGACGTGTTGAGCCGCATCATGCCGAAGACTTGGTAGAGTGGATGACCAAGCCCTCCTCATCCTCCTCATCCTCTCTCACCCAGGCTCAGGGTACTGGCAAAGCAGCTGCCAAAGCGTCCTCTTCCCTGGTATCAATGTCATCATCAGTCACTCCTTCCCTAGACCAACCATGTCCTCCTGAGGAGTCCCCCGAACTGTTTGAGCACAGTGTTGGGTACATGCTCCAGGAAGATGCCCAGCGTTTCGAAGGGTCTGATGATGATACCCAGCTAGAGGAAGGCAGTAGCGTGAGAGCAGAGAGAGGGGATGCTCAAGAAGGACACCAATCTGGCAGTCATGTTCCAGCAGCTGCAGCATACTGCCAGATTGGCTCCAGTGATGAGGAGGGAGGGGATGATGAGGTCACTGACTCCACGTGGGTGCCTAATAGGAGAGAGGAGGAGGAGGATGAGGAGGAGGCACATCTCCAACGAGGCAGGATGCCCTCGGGGGGCCAGCGTAAGGGCAGCACACCGACGGAATCACACCGCAGAGCTCCGCCTGTGCAGGGCGCTGCCTCTGCCCGTTATTCAAAAAGTTCTTTGGTGTGGGCCTTTTTTGAGTCGAGTGCATCAGATCGCACAGCTGCTGTTTGCAACATATGTCTCAAGCGTATATCGCGTGGCCAAAACATCACCCGCTTGGGCACCACATGCTTGACCAGACATATGTTGACCTGCCATGCAGCTCGTTGGCAAGTCTACCTTAAAGACCCACACCAAAGAACAAAGCTGACCTCTTCTTGCACCGCATCAGCTGGGATCTCCAACCCCACTATACCTTCAGTCCTCTCTGAAACCTGCTCTGAGAGGAATGAAGGTGTAGAATTAGGTGTGTCACAGCCAAGTACTTGCGGGCACTCTGCTAGCAGTACACCAACGTCCGATTCTAGCAGGCAAATTTCCCTGCCCCAGCTGCTGGACCGTCGAAAGAAGTTCACTCCCAGCCATCCACATGCCCAGCGGTTGAATGCTAGCTTGGCTAAATTGCTAGCGCTTCAACTGCTGCCTTTTCATTTGGTAGACTCGGCCCCCTTCCGTGAGTTTGTACAATGTACGGTTCCTCAGTGGCAGGTTCCCAAACGCCACTTTTTCTCACGGAAGGCGATTCCGGCTCTCTACCGGCATGTGGAAGGCAATGTCTTGGCCTCGCTGGACAGGGCGGTCAGCGGTAAGGTGCATATTACCGCTGACTCATGGTCCAGCAGGCATGGACAGGGACGTTACCTTTCTTTCACGGCCCATTGGGTCACTCTTTTGGCAGCTGGGAAGGATGCAGGACAAGGTGCAGTAGTGTTGGAGGTTGTTCCACCGCCACGCAGTGGCGTCTCCAGCTTTCATATTTAGGGGGGGCACATGGGGGGACAGGGACAAAAGTAGGGGGGCCAACTATAAAATGCAAATATATATATATCCTCGGGCCCTTTACTACGGTCCCACAACGGGCCCTTTCACATGTTCTGTAGTGAGCTCCCTTCCTACTATACTGGGGCCCCACCAGGGTGGCAGAAAACAAGAGATATATGTCACCAGCACACCAAGAAAATATAAGGGTCCAAAGCAGTGGGAGAACTATCAGGGTTGCAAAGGTTGTCTTGCCACCGGGCCCTGGTGTTCTGCCACTGTGGGGTTCCCCAGCTGTCCTGTCCCTGTTATTGACAGCGCTGGTCTGGCATCTGTCTCCTTGGCACCGGCGGCAGTCTATTAGGACTTTGTGCTGGTGACATTATGGGTGCATGCAGGGGAAGGCTGGCACTATTGGTTATAGAGAGCCGAGCCCCCAGCTGGTCACCTAGCAGCAGTAATGCTGTATAACCTTCTCTGTTGACATGCTGATCGGGATGTGATCCTAGTGATGCTCCCAGTCAGATCTAATAAACACAGTATTTATTAGCATCAAGAGTACAACTACATATATATATATATATATATATATATAAACTGTATGTTCAGCGGCCATGTGGGCTCTATGCCTGTAAAATGTGGGCTTTGATCAATAAAATCACTGATATTTAACACTAGGATTTGACTAGGAGCATCACCTGGATTGCATCCCGATCAGCATGTCAGAGAAGGCGCCACTGCTGCTAAGCAACCTGCAGGGAGCTCAACTGTCTACAACCAATAGAGATGGGCTCGGGTGTGTTTAAAATCCCACATGCCCGATCTCCCACAAGGAAGCCGACACTCCACAGTGCTAATCACAGACAGTGAGACATTTCCTGATCTGTGGAGCTGCGGAGCGGGAAATGTCTCATTGCCTGTGATTAGCGCTGTGCAGTGTGGGCTTTCTGGCAGGCTCTGGCATGTGGAATTTTGAACATGCCCAGCCCTTCTCTAACAACAAATTGAGCTGGCCCTCCTGTACATCAGCCCCATAAAGTAACCAGCACTGGGTTCCAATGTGCTGCCGCCGCTGCCATGGAGACAGAGACCAGCGCTGTGAATAGCCGGGACAGGACAGCAACTCTGGTTGTTCCCGCACTGGTCCACACTGGGAACATTCCCCCATCCACCTATAATGTGTAGATGGGGGAATTGGATAATTTCCTTTTTTTTTCATTCAACCTAATAGTTGAATGAAAAAAGTGATCAATGTATGGGCTGCCTAAGAGCTAAGACCAGCCATAGACAGTTTAAATCTCAGCTGGTTCAGCAGGAACTGGCTGAGATTTGAACCATTAATGAGCAGATTCTCTTATGATTATCACTAGTGGTTGCTATAGTCACTAGTGATAATCACTGTTTGTCGGGGGAATACAATTGCTGGGCAGGAGGGATATTCCCCTGTCAGCACTGTCTGTGTTGATGGGGGAATCATGCAAGTTTCTTTCCTGCAATCTGTGGATGCGTATATTCCCTGCCTAACTGAAAGCGAAAGTAAATTGTGAATGTCTTGAAAGAACAGGAGAGGGGGAGGGAGACAGATGGGGGAGAGAAGGGATGGAGATAATGCAGTTCAGTGATTACAGTGTACTGCAGTCTGCAGTGCACACACTTACCCATGGTCTACGCTAGAATCTCAGGCATCATTCACACACAGCCTGGAATGCTGCTGATTTTCATATTTCCCGCCCACACATCCCCTCTCTTCAGATACAGCACGCTGGGACAGTGTGGGCGGGACTGGAAGGAGGAGGAGGAGCTGTATTCCTCCCTGCTCGTATGTGAGGAGAGTGAGGGGGGGTGGCTGGACTCGCTGGGCTGTGAAAGAGTGTCATAGACTGACACTCGGCTCAGCTTGCAGTCACCACTCTCGGAATTTATAGGCTGGTTCTCCTGTCCTAAGGACGGGAGAAATCAGTCTGTTTTTTCAGTAACTGAGATGAAGGCTTGGGCCCCCCTCCCCCCCTCCCACAGTGCTTGTGGAGTCCTTCCTGCAACTCGCTCTTCTCCATGCCAATGAGGATGCAGGGAAAGGAGCAGATTGAGCGGCTGTGGTTGTGTGAGCGCTCGCATTATGCAGTGTCAGCGAGCAGAGGGAGGGGGAGGAATCCACCACAGGAGCTGACTGGGGACGCTCTCCCTCTCAGGAGAGACTATGTTACCCCCAGCAGAAGCCCGAGCGAAAAAAAAATTTTTTTTTTTTGGGGGGGGGGCACATGGTGGGGCACAGCATAATGTTGGGGGGGCCAGGGCCCCCTCTGGTCCCCCCCTAGGGACGCCATTGCCGCCACGCCTCCAAAATGCTACTACTGGTTGTGACACACCTCTGTCCTCCACCCCCTCCTCTTCTTCTTCCTCCGTGGCCTCTTCCTGTGCTTTGTCCTCGGAACCAGCGGTGCTCCGTAGGCGTTCAAGGGGCTACGCAAGTACGCAGGCAAAAAGATGCCATGCCGTGCTTGAGCTGGTGTGTTTGGGGGACAGGAGCCCCACTGGGGCAGAGGTTCTGTCTGCTCTGCAGGGGCAGGCCGAGAGGTGGTTGACGCCACGCCAGCTTAAGCCAGGAATGGTAGTTTGCGACAATGGCACCAACCTCCTCTCCGCTCTCCGACAGGGACAACTGACCCATGTGCCCTGTGTGGCTCACGTCCTTAACCTGGTGGTGCAGCGGTTCTTGGGCAGGTACCCGGGCTTACAGGATGTCCTGAGGCAGGCCAGGAAAGTCTGTGTGCATTTCCGCAGATCTTATAATGCCAGTGCTCGCCTGGCTGAGCTGCAAAAGGAGTTCAACCTGCCCAAGAACCGCCTTATATGTGACATGCCCACCAGGTGGAACTCAACGTTGGCCATGCTGCAGCGGCTGCACACGCAGCAGAGGGCCATCAATGAGTACCTGTGCGACTACGGCACCAGGACAGGGTCAGGGGAGCTCGGGTTTTTTTCACCACGCCAGTGGGGCATGATCAGGGATGCATGCACTGTCCTGGCACCATTTGAGGAGGCCACGAGGATGGTGAGCAGTGACAGTGCATGCATCAGTGACACTGTACCTCTTGTCCACCTGTTGGAACATACGCTGTGTGGAATATTGGACAGGGCACTTGAGGCAGAACAGAGGCAGGAAGAGGAGGACTTCCTTGCCTCTCAAGGCCCCCTTTACCCAGACAGTGTTCCTTCTGTCCCACCCATCGCACAGGAAGAAGAGGAGGAGGAGGAGGATTGTGTCAGCATGGAGGTGGAGCCTGGCACTCAGCATCATCAGCAGCAGTCTTTTAGGGATGATTTACAGTCCCAAGAAACCAGTGGACTTGTACGTGGCTGGGAGGAGGTGGCTGCGGATCATGTCTTCCTTAGTGACCCAGAGGACTCCGGACTGAATGCCTCAGCTAACCTACGCTGCATGGCCTCCCTGATCCTGCAAAGTCTGCGGAAGGATCCTCGTATTCTTCGGATCAAGGAGAGGGACCATTACTGGCTGGCCACTCTCCTTGATCCACGGTACAAGGGTAAGGTTGCGGAACTTATCTTACCATCGCAGAGGGAGCAGAGGATGAGACAACTCCGGGAGGCCTTGCAGAAAGGTCTGTGCAACGCGTTCCCAGAGACTGGGAGGTTACAAACTCCTGGTCCTGGACAACGAGTTGCTGAGGCTTCGGTCAGTCAAAGAAGGAGCGGTGGGGAAGGTGGCCGTCTGACCGAAGCGTTCAGACAATTCTTTAGTCCGCAGCCCCAAGGTATGATCGGTTCCAGCAACCATCGCCAGCGTCTGATATACATGGTGCAGGAATACCTAGGGGCAAGGTCAGACTTGGACACCTTCCCCACCGAAAATCCTCTGGCTTACTGGGTCTTGAGGATGGATCACTGGCCAGAGCTTGCACAGTATGCAATTGAGCTACTGGCCTGTCCTGCATCCAGCGTTCTTTCAGAACGCACATTCAGTGCTGCTGGAGGATTTGTCACGGATCACAGGGTGCGCCTGTCCACCGACTCTGTTGATCGACTGACCTTCGTAAAGATGAACCAGTCTTGGATCACCACCAGCTACCAAACACCTGAAGCTGATATAACAGACTAATTTATTTTCAAATGTCACATCCCTTCAAGACTGATGCTGATGCTGAGAGACTGTCCTGTTATGTTGACTGACTATCCTCCTCCTCCTCAATGATCCGATTGACGATGATAGCTTGGAAGAACATTTTTGTTTCTGGGTGCCGCCACCAGTGGCTAAGGCCCAATTTTTCAGCCCCTGTTTAACAGGGGTGTGTTATTACAATTTTTTATGCAATGCTTTGCAGCAGGGCTCATTCCTGCACTCCAACTAGAGTATCTGGGAGTGGTTGCAGTGTCGTGGCACCAGCACCAGCACCAGTGGCTAAGGCCCAATTTTTCAGCCCCTGTTTAACAGGGGCGTGTAATTACAATTTTTGATGCAATACTTTGCAACAGGGCTCATTGCTGTGCTCCAAGTACAGTATCTGTGAGGGGTTGCAGTGTTGTGGCACCAGTGCCTAAGGCTCAATTTTTCTGCCCCTGTTTAACAGGGGCATGTAATTACAATTCTTGATCTAATAATTCACAGCAGGACCCATTCCTGTGCCCACCAAGACTAACTGTGAGGCCTTACAGTGTTGTGTCAACACCACCACCACCACCACCACCACCAAAGGCCCAATTTTTCAGCCCCTGTTCAACAGGGGCATGCAATTACAATTCTTGATCTAATAATTCACAGCAGGGCCCATTCATGGGCCCACCAAGAGTAACTGTGAGGGCTCACAGTGTTGTGGCAACACCAACATGTAAGGGGCAAATTTCAGCTGAGTATATACGGCAGGCCCCTACTTTCAAACATCCAACTTACAAACGACTCCTCCTTGCAAACGGAAGGATACAACAGGAAGTGAGAGGAAATCTACCCCTAGGAAGGCAAATTCTCTCCTGTAAGAGTTAATATGGGAAAAAAAGTGTCTCCTCTCCACTGATTCTTTATCACCAATTCTTGTTTCAATAAAACCCCCAAATTTTCAAAAAACATTTGTCATTAGGACGGAAAGTGAGGTGAACTGTTCTGAACAGGTGCACACTGCACAGACAGCAAAACAAATGTTACAGGGGTGATAACCCTTCCCTATGTTTTCCAAAAAGCTTAAAAATATATTTTTTGGCTGGAGCTACACTTAAACAATGTACCTGTTCAAAATTACAAACAGATTCTACATAAGAACAAACCTACAGTCTCTGTCTTGTATGCACCGCCTGTATACGGCTGTTCAGAGTATATAGGGCCTTTTTTATTTTGTGTGCGGGGTTCCCCTTAATATCCATACAAGACCCAAAGGGGCTGGTAATGGGCTGGGGTGTGTGGGGGGGGGGGGGGTGTGTGATGGGGTAGCTATGCCATTTTTCTTAAAGATTTTCATCCATATTACCGGTACCAGACATTACATTAAAGCCGCAAGCAGTTTTAAATGGCTTTTTTTCCTTTAGAAATGTAATTTTGTGCAGGGACAGTTCTAAACACGGGAAACACGTGGCACTTCACAGGCATACTTTAGACACCCCCCCCAGGTACGATATTTAAAGGAATATTTGACTTTTTTTTTTCACTATATGCATCATTAAACGGCCGTTTTTAAAACTTCTTTTTGCATTGATACATGTCCCCTGGTGCAGAACCCGGGTTCCCAAACCCTTTTTAGGACAATAACATGCATAATAGTCGTTATAATTAGCACTTTAGATTTCGAACGTTCGCATCCATTGTATTTAATAGGGTTCTAAAGTTCGTGCAAACTTTCGGTCCGTTCGCGGGTTCTGGTGCGAACCGAACCCGGGGGTGTTCGGCTCATCACTAGTTGAGACAAACACGGGTCAGATAAGGTGGTAGGAGGTCCAGGCACAAACTTAATTTAGGGTTTCTCCTGTTCTGGTTTGCACGAACAGGCTTGGCGCACGGTCCCTGCCACGGACCATGAGGTTGGTCACTGCCACTGACCTGGTGAATAGTTGCAAGTCACTGCCACTGACCTGGTGTGCATAGAGTCACTGCCACTGTGACATAAAGAACCCGCACTTTCTTCCTTGAGTAACCTAGCCCTTTTCAAGATAAGAACATCCCTCCGGAGAGTTACCAGAGGCCCCCTCTGTCACCACGACTCTGCGCTGGGTCTTCAGAAAGGGTCACCTCCCTGGCCTCCTCGTCCTGGATACGGGTCCCCTCGCAAGGCAGATCCCTGGGAGCCTCGATCCTTAGCGGACCCCAGCCGAAGGCCCTCACCAAAGTACCAAAGTACCTCACCCTGAAGGTGTCTGGGATGGAAACAGCAACTCCGTCTCCGGGCCTAGGGCACTCAAAGACAACCCACACACACCCAGGCCTAAGGTGCCTGAGCGCGGGGCCGACCAGGCCTCCGGGCCTAGGGCACCCGGAGGCAACACACACACACACCCAGGCCTAAGGTGCCTGGGCGTGGACAAGCGAAGACCCCTCTGGAAGATGGCCACCCCCTTTTATATCCTCTCCCGACAGGCACAGCAGGTTCCCCGCCCCGCCGTACTGCTGCAGAGAGGGGACAAAAAAAGGCACAACCCTGTACTGCGGTTCAACCCGAGCCCATGGCAACAGCGCCACCCATAGGCCCCAGGGAACTACACACCAGTACTATCTCCCAGGGATAGAAATGGTCCATGAAACCTAACAATTAGTGCATCTGAGCCTAGTTACCACTCAGATGCTCCCCCTAAATATGACACCCCGCTACATATTCTTTTTTAAATATTTTGTAGCCATTAGTCCTTATGGAACTAGAGCAAATAAGAGCAAATAACACTGCAAATAAAAATATTTAATTATTGTTCTAGTTGCAAATCTCAAAATAGGTTTTGAATTTCAAAAATTAATCTTTCGTTTTTGACATGGTATATTGTGCCTCAATGCTTGCGGCCTATTGCAATGCTTTAACGCTGTAAAAGTGCCATACAATGTTTCTGCAACTCAACTCAACTGCCATATGTCTGATGTTTGTTGCAGGTTTTTTTTTTAATTTATATATTCTTTATTATTTTCTTCAATACAAAAGATCTGTTTAAAATACATACATCTTTATACATGCATCACATTGTATGAACTTTAAAGTGCCCACTATACCCACTACCCTCCCTACCCTCCCCCCTTCACCCCCAACATCTTATTTGCACTTCACACACAAATTCTACCACTACTACAGCGATTTTTTTTTCCTTTTCTTCCTTCTCCTTTCTTCCTTTCCTTCCTTTCTTTTCTCTCTTTTCTTTTCCTTTACTTTCCGGGAGAATTATTCTTCTATATCTGTTAACTACAGCTCTCCTTCTCTATTTGCTCTCTTTATCTCATCGGGCTAGTTTCTGGTTGCTAATCTAAACTCTTCTCCCCTCTCTAGGGTGGGCTCCCCATTCTGCTCAACCAAGGTTCCCACAGTGTTTTAAATTTATTAAAATTACTACGTCAAGTCATAACTACTTTTTCCTTCCACACTGTCGTGTTTATTAGATTGACCCATTCTGCCGATGTCGGTGCTTTCTGTGATTGCCAGTTTTGTGCTATCAATTTTCTGGCCTGAAACAGGCACCTCAATACCACTACTGTGATGTCCTTTTGCTCATGACTCTCCTCTATACAACCCAATAAGCACACTCTGGCCTCCGGTTCCAGAGCAATCCCAAAGGTTGTATTTATGATGTCTAATACCTTAACCCAGTATCTGTGTAGCTTTGGGCATTTCTACATCATATTTATGAGGTCACCTGTATTTTGACATCTAGGGCATTTGTCATCTGGTTTCCTTCCAAATGTATATGTAGCAGCCTCACTCTCTCTCTCTCTCTTCTATCGGTTGTTTGTGGCTGTTGTCTAGGGGTACTCTGGAGGAGAGAGTGCAGGACACTACGCCAAGCTCTCACCCTTCGTGTATGTGAGGTTTGAGCAAAGTCTTTTTTAAATTACCTTCGGGTCTGCATCCTGCATATGGAGCCTCCGCTTCTTCCGTGGAGGTGTATCTGCCAGTAATAGAGCCCCACACCATTAAAAGTTCAACACTCCTTTATTTCTTCAATGCCAGAATGAACATAATCAGTTGAACTTCCATAACAGACAGACAGGGGTGTGGATACGAGTAGACCCAGGCACAATGGACTCTCCTATCCCTTTCTCATGCGGATAGGCCTGGCGCACGGTCTTTGCCACCGACCCTGAAGTTGGTAGCTGCCACCTACCGGGTGAACTGTTTGGAGCCCCTGTCACGGGCCTAAGTAACGGTCTCTGTCACGACCTTAGAGTAACGGGCTCTGCCACCGACCTCAGAACATGGACCACCTTCCGTGTGAACAGGGCCGTTTGAAGGAATTTGGGGGCCCCAAGCAAAATGGACATGGAGGCCCCCCAACCCCCCCCCCCCGCGCACTCACGCAAAGCCTACAGGAACCACAGCATAGCAATACAGTTTAAGCTCACCCACACTTTATATAAATAAAAAAGGTTTACAGTGCAAATACTGCTGTTGCAAATAATCCAACATACTTAAAACACATACACACTCACATTAACATTAAGATGCTGCTTAGGACTGTTTATGGACAGTGGGATGGACAGGGGGAACGTGGGATGGACAGGGGGACTCCGCACTGTAATATCCACATCATCTCCCCCACTGTAATGTCCACATCATCTCCCCCTGTAATGTCCACATCTCCCCCACTGTAATATCCAGATCTCCCCCCTGTACTGTCCACATCTCCCCCTGTAATGTCCACTGTTAAAATAATAAAAGTATTCAAAAATAATTATGGAGCGATAAAGTCTCTAATAGTTCCACAAATAAAATAGTAAATACGTTTTCTTGAAAAGTAGTAAAGAATCTGTCAGTCTTTCTATGGCTCCACAAGCATGTACTTGTACATGATTTCTGTTCTGTCCAGTAATCCAGGCCAGGATTAGGATCCCTGAATATTCGTGCGCTTTTCTCCTGTAAACAACTTCCTGGTCACAGCAGCCTGCTTCTCCATCCCAATCCCCACTATTGGAGAAAAGGCCAGTATCAGGGTTTTTTTTTTTTTTATTTAAATAAAAAAATAAAAAAAAACCCTGATACTGGACATTTCTCCAATAGTGGGGATTGGGATGGAGAAGCAGGCTGCTGTGACCAGGAAGTTGTTTGCAGCCGCGCACTAATATTCAGGGATCCTGATCCTGGCCTGGCTGAATTACTGGACAGAAGAACAGAATAATCATGTACAACAGTACAAGTACATGCTTGTGGAGCCAAAGAAAGACAGATTCTTTACTACTTTTCAAGAAAACGTATTTACTTTTTTATTTGTGGAACTATTAGAGACTTTATCACTCCATTAAAAAGTCATTCACTGACTTACCTTTTCCAGAGGCACTGTCTGGCGGGCAAAAGTTGATCCGACCGCAATGGGAGTTGTATCACGCCTGCGCTGCCCTCCTGAGTGACTGTGACTGACACTGACTCCTCCCCCCAGGAGCAGGAAGCATCAGCACGTAGCCGCCGTTGTGGACTACAACTCCCATAAGCAATAGCGGCGGCCTGTCACCGCCGGGTGTACCAAGATGGCCGCCGCTCCGGAGCTAGGCCGAAGCCGCGGCCTTTCCTAAGGCTGCAATCCGCGGATCGGCTCCGGGCAAAAATCGAGGACAGTGACAGGCAGCAGGCTGGGGCCCTAGGCCAGCTCGGGGCCCCAAGCAATTGCTTGTTTTGCCTGTCCTGTTCCGACGGCCCTGCGTGTGAATATGGCCCCTGTTTGGTGAGGACATCCATCCCGACGGTCTCCGGAGGCCCTGTCCCGGCACTGGCAATCTGCTGCACCAGATCTACGGGAAGGTCATCTGCACGGTCCCTTATGCCTGGATTCAGACACCCGATCCTGTGGGTGCCTTAGGATGGTTCCTCCCGGGCGGATCCCAGTGGAAGAAGCTGGGCCCCAGGCCTGAACGATGCACCTCACCCCAGACTGAGGGTGTCTGGGGTGACTACCCAACTCCACGTGTCCAGGCCTAGGCCGCCTGGACACTGACCGCTGGACAGCAGCCCTCAGGCTAAAGGTGCCTGGGACTCGGACCTCGTGGCGAAGATGTCTGCCCCCTTTATAGCCTCTCCCAGCTAGCACAGCGGGTCCCCCCCCCTGCCGTACAACCGCTGCGAGAGACCAAAAAGGGTACGGCACTCCAGCGATGGTTCAACCCCGGCCCAAAGTGACAGCGCCACCTGCTGGGCCGCAGGGAACTGGACATCACTGATGTCTCCACCCGAATCAACATACTGAAAAGTACCTTCCCGCTACACTCTCCCCCCGGTTGTTTGACACTGGTCCCCAGTGTCTGGAGCAAACTATGCCCAAAAAAAAACTGACATAGCCCAATCTAGAAACCAACTATAAATCTCAAAAATGTAAAAAAAATATTATTATTTTTTTTTAAAACTAACTAAACCGTTGTGCCTGAGCCTAACATGAAAGGGGAGGGAAGGGAAACAAACAACACCTAACAACAAAACATATTCACAAATCACATTAACATTTTCCCCACCCATCCTAACTAAGACCCGCCCCATTCTCAGCGGTCTTGATGGGACGTTCTCCTGCAGAGGGGAAAAGAAACATTAACACACACAACCCTGACACATATGTTCGTGTAAGAACGAAAAAACTTCTCCGTAAAGAAATCCTTTCCTTCTATAAGTGTGTGTGTGAAAAGTGAATATCGATGCGCAACACTGCCACCTGGTGACAGTGTCGCGGTAACTGCACCTGTTGAAGACTTTCCTCCATCTTCTTCTGCAGCTCTAACTACCCCAAAGTCCACGATCACTCTGTGAAAAGGAAAAACTGAAGAACAAACAACGGCAACAGTCCTCCAATTCCTCCAAAGAGCACAAACACCCGTTAAACTTGGGTACAGTCACTGGGTTTCCGGGTAACAGAACAACAACCCCGGAAAGCTCAGCAGCAGTAGACTAAGCAAGAACGGAGTATTTTTCCTCCTATAGATAGAACCTTGGGTGCAGCAGGACAAGAGGCTTCAAATGCTGGTCCATTGTCTCTAAATGGTATTCGACATCCTCCCCTTCTTTCCGTCGAATCAGCACCTTATCTGCGTGGATGTGCCGACCCAACATCCATTCTGCCTTACAGTCCTTGAAGCGTTGAGATGCTTTGGGGGAACACGCGAGGTACCTGCGGGCGTGTGGGACCTGAATGTGCGTCCACACAAAGTCATTGTACCAGCGCTCCCTGCAAACCTCCACCTCATACAAAAGTTCCTTGGATAAATACGGGTATTCCCACCCGTACTCGTTGGCAACCTTTTGGCAGAAAAGGCGTTGTAGTCTCGCTATTGGAGGCATGGTATGGAAATCTCCTTCTCCCGGCAGAACAATAGCATCCGGGTGCCGAGGTACCTTGATCACCTCCATCCTGGGCATAGGTGTCCGCAATAACAGTCTCTTTCCCCCGGTACTAGATGCAGGTGGCACCGGGGGTGGAAGGGCAGACTGGGGACAGGATCCCTCCTCAGGCGCTGGTGCCTCCACCCGGGGTGTACTATCCCCCGTTGACATCGGTGGATCCCTGACTCGGCGGGACGAGGAGAGAGGCATCTTGTCCCAACCCTTTTGAACAAAAAGTTTGTCTATGACGACGTCGTCTTCCAAATCGGAGAGCGACTCTAGGTCGGAGGTGTCACACTCCTCCGCGAGCAGGTAGCCTGTAGTAGAGACTGAATCGCTACCTCCCATGAACACACAGGGCCGTGACTCCCCGACACCTCCGCACGGCTTACCTCGGCCCACACTTGAGGAGGGATGTCCGGGACTCTTCCTACCAGATCCATCCGGGCCGGGCGTAGGCGGGCAGGATGATCCACCGCGACCGCTGGACGGGGCTACCATGCCGGTCTTCCTCTTCGGCGGTGGATGCTGGGAAGCAGTGGTGACCGAGTCAGCATCCTCGGATTTCTCCGTGTCTCTCTAATCACGACCTCCCCAGCGGTCGCTGCAGTGCGCACAGGGACGGCTGTCAAAGCAGTGATTCCTCCTTCCTGAGTTGTGGTGCCTGTAGTGTGGTTGAGGTGGATAGTTTTTGGCTTCTCGACAGGTGGCTCCACCTCAAATAAGAACTCCCCGCAGGCCTCGCAGCGCCCGAACGGCTCCAGCTGACACACCAGTCCCGAACAGCCGGGACAAATCAAACCCAGGGCCTCAACGTCCATGCATGAGTACAGGGCAAATCGTCCCCGGGGCTTTAGCCGGATCCCTGTATCCGTTATCGGAGCAGCAGTAGTAGTCAAACTCGTGGTAGAAGGATGAAATGGAATCCACAATGTATTTCCGAACATGGCGACTCTCTGCTGATCCATTGCGGCTGGCGCCAAAGTCCCCACGTGTAGTCATTCACACGACTGGACTCCTCCCCTTCTTCGCCCCAGTTCGCGGGCTTTCCTCTCTCGGTCCAGGTCACGCCCACGAACCGAGCAAGGAGGGTGTGCCTCTTGACGCAGTGGCCAACATGGCCGACCTACTCGGAACTCTTCCGGGCAGACACATTCAAATTCCACAACTTCAGCTCCATAGTAACACGAACACATCCCGGACACGATGCCCCCACGTGTAGCGGCCTCAGTCTCTCTCTCTTCTATCGGTTGTTTGTGACTGTTGTCTAGGGGTACTCTGGAGGAGAGTGCAGGACACTACGCCAAGTTCTCACCCTCCGTGTATGTGAGGTTTGAGCAAAGTCTTTTTTAAATTACCTTCGGGTCTGCGTCCTGCATATGGAGCATCCGCTTCTTCCGTGGAGGTGTATCTGCCAGTAATAGAGCCCCACACCATTAAAAGTTCAACACTCCTTTATTTCTTCAATGCCAGAATGAACATAATCAGTTGAACTTCCATAACAGACAGACAGGGGTGTGGATACGAGTAGGCCTAGGCACAATGAACTCTCCTATCCCTTTCTCGTGCGGATAGGCCTGGCGCATGGTCTCTGCCACCGACCGTGAAGTTGGTAGCTGCCAGTGGCGGCCCGTCCATAGGGGGCCGCCCCCCCCCCTCCTGTGGTCACCAAAAAAAATATTAAAAAAAAAAAAAAAAAAACGGGCCCTTTAAGAGTTTTTTTTTTAATGTCTTATTTTTACACATGGCGGCGCGACCATAGTGGGCGCAGAAGCGCCGCTACCGCTCGCTTCTGCGCCCGGCCGTCACTCACCACAACAATACATAGGTTCATGCATTGCATGAACCTATGTATTGCTGCCGCCCACTATTCCGAGGCAGGCTCTGATAGGCTTCCCGACTACAGCCTGAGGGCTGTAATCGGCTTCTAAATACCTAATGAGAGGACGCACAGGGGTGCGTTCCCTGGCCAATCAGGTTCACCGGGTCTGGTTACCGGTAGGGATGAGCTCGGTGTTCGAGTCGAACATACGTTCGACTCGAACATCGGCTGTTCGATTGTTCGCCGAACAACGAACGATTTGGGCCGTTTGCGCCTAATTCGCGGCCCACAATGCACTACGCCATCGCAGTGTCATCCAGGCGCTGTGATTGGCCAAGCATGCACTGTGACCCCGCATGCTTGGCCAATCACAGCGCCGGCAGCGAGGAGAGCAATGATTGGCCACAGGCAGGATGCCTGTGGCCAATTATTGCTGAGGGTGTTTAGTACACGCCCCACACTATAAAAGGCCGCCAGCACGGCGGCCTAGTGTAGTGTGTTCCGGAGCAGGGAAAGAGAAGCATAGGCAGGGACAGTGACATTTTTTTTTCTTGCTTAACCTGGATTCCTTAAGTTTAGGGAAAGAGAAGGATAGGTAGGGAGAGTGTCAGTCTGTTTTACTGTGCTAAACCTTGTTTGTAGGGACAGGGAAGGACAGTGAGGGAAATTCTCATTGTGCTATACTGTGCTAAAGCATTCATCATCAACCATCTTTAAAAAAGCATTTTTTATAGGGACAGAAAACTATAGGTAGGGAGAGTGTCAGTGTGTTTTACTGTGCTAATCCTTGTTTGTAGGGACAGGGAAGGACAGTGAGGGAAATTCTCATTGTGCTATACTGTGCTAAAGCATTCATCATCAACCATCTTTAAAAAAACATTTTTTATAGGGACAGAAAACTATAGGTAGGGAGAGTGTCAGTGTGTTTTACTGTGCTAATCCTTGTTTGTAGGGACAGGGAAGGACAGTGAGGGAAATTCTCATTGTGCTATACTGTGCTAAAGCATTCATCATCAACCATCTTTAAAAAAAAATTTTTTATAGGGACAGAAAACTATAGGTAGGGAGAGTGTCAGTGTGTTTCACTGTGCTAATCCTTGTTTGTAGGGACAGGGAAGGACAGTGAGGGAAATTCTCATTGTGCTATACTGTGCTAAAGCATTCATCATCAACCATCTTTAAAAAAACATTTTTTATAGGGACAGAAAACTATAGGTAGGGAGAGTGTCAGTGTGTTTTACTGTGCTAATCCTTGTTTGTAGGGACAGGGAAGGACAGTGAGGGAAATTCTCATTGTGCTATACTGTGCTAAAGCATTCATCATCAACCATCTTTAAAAAAACATTTTTTATAGGGACAGAAAACTATAGGTAGGGAGAGTGTCAGTGTGTTTTACTGTGCTAATCCTTGTTTGTAGGGACAGGGAAGGACAGTGAGGGAAATTCTCATTGTGCTATACTGTGCTAAAGCATTCATCATCAACCATCTTTAAAAAAAACATTTTTTATAGGGACAGAAAACTATAGGTAGGGAGAGTGTCAGTGTGTTTTACTGTGCTAATCCTTGTTTGTAGGGACAGGGAAGGACAGTGAGGGAAATTCTCATTGTGCTATACTGTGCTAAAGCATTCATCATCAACCATCTTTAAAAAAACATTTTTTATAGGGACAGAAAACTATAGGTAGGGAGAGTGTCAGTGTGTTTTACTGTGCTAATCCTTGTTTGTAGGGACAGGGAAGGACAGTGAGGGAAATTCTCATTGTGCTATACTGTGCTAAAGCATTCATCATCAACCATCTTTAAAAAAAACATTTTTTATAGGGACAGAAAACTATAGGTAGGGAGAGTGTCAGTGTGTTTTACTGTGCTAATCCTTGTTTGTAGGGACAGGGAAGGACAGTGAGGGAAATTCTCATTGTGCTATACTGTGCTAAAGCATTCATCATCAACCATCTTTAAAAAAACATTTTTTATAGGGACAGAAAACTATAGGTAGGGAGAGTGTCAGTGTGTTTTACTGTGCTAATCCTTGTTTGTAGGGACAGGGAAGGACAGTGAGGGAAATTCTCATTGTGCTATACTGTGCTAAAGCATTCATCATCAACCATCTTTAAAAAAACATTTTTCATAGGGACAGAAAACTATAGGTAGGGAGAGTGTCAGTGTGTTTTACTGTGCTAATCCTTGTTTGTAGGGACAGGGAAGGACAGTGAGGGAAATTCTCATTGTGCTATACTGTGCTAAAGCATTCATCATCAACCATCTTTAAAAAAACATTTTTTATAGGGACAGAAAACTATAGGTAGGGAGAGTGTCAGTGTGTTTTACTGTGCTAATCCTTGTTTGTAGGGACAGGGAAGGACAGTGAGGGAAATTCTCATTGTGCTATACTGTGCTAAAGCATTCATCATCAACCATCTTTAAAAAAACATTTTTTATAGGGACAGAAAACTATAGGTAGGGAGAGTGTCAGTGTGTTTTACTGTGCTAATCCTTGTTTGTAGGGACAGGGAAGGACAGTGAGGGAAATTCTCATTGTGCTATACTGTGCTAAAGCATTCATCATCAACCATCTTTAAAAAAACATTTTTTATAGGGACAGAAAACTATAGGTAGGGAGAGTGTCAGTGTGTTTTACTGTGCTAATCCTTGTTTGTAGGGACAGGGAAGGACAGTGAGGGAAATTCTCATTGTGCTATACTGTGCTAAAGCATTCATCATCAACCATCTTTAAAAAAACATTTTTTATAGGGACAGAAAACTATAGGTAGGGAGAGTGTCAGTGTGTTTTACTGTGCTAATCCTTGTTTGTAGGGACAGGGAAGGACAGTGAGGGAAATTCTCATTGTGCTATACTGTGCTAAAGCATTCATCATCAACCATCTTTAAAAAAACATTTTTTATAGGGACAGAAAACTATAGGTAGGGAGAGTGTCAGTGTGTTTTACTGTGCTAATCCTTGTTTGTAGGGACAGGGAAGGACAGTGAGGGAAATTCTCATTGTGCTATACTGTGCTAAAGCATTCATCATCAACCATCTTTAAAAAAACATTTTTTATAGGGACAGAAAACTATAGGTAGGGAGAGTGTCAGTGTGTTTTACTGTGCTAATCCTTGTTTGTAGGGACAGGGAAGGACAGTGAGGGAAATTCTCATTGTGCTATACTGTGCTAAAGCATTCATCATCAACCATCTTTAAAAAAACATTTTTTATAGGGACAGAAAACTATAGGTAGGGAGAGTGTCAGTGTGTTTTACTGTGCTAATCCTTGTTTGTAGGGACAGGGAAGGACAGTGAGGGAAATTCTCATTGTGCTATACTGTGCTAAAGCATTCATCATCAACCATCTTTAAAAAAACATTTTTTATAGGGACAGAAAACTATAGGTAGGGAGAGTGTCAGTGTGTTTTACTGTGCTAATCCTTGTTTGTAGGGACAGGGAAGGACAGTGAGGGAAATTCTCATTGTGCTATACTGTGCTAAAGCATTCATCATCAACCATCTTTAAAAAAACATTTTTTATAGGGACAGAAAACTATAGGTAGGGAGAGTGTCAGTGTGTTTTACTGTGCTAATCCTTGTTTGTAGGGACAGGGAAGGACAGTGAGGGAAATTCTCATTGTGCTATACTGTGCTAAAGCATTCATCATCAACCATCTTTAAAAAAACATTTTTTATAGGGACAGAAAACTATAGGTAGGGAGAGTGTCAGTGTGTTTTACTGTGCTAATCCTTGTTTGTAGGGACAGGGAAGGACAGTGAGGGAAATTCTCATTGTGCTATACTGTGCTAAAGCATTCATCATCAACCATCTTTAAAAAAACATTTTTTATAGGGACAGAAAACTATAGGTAGGGAGAGTGTCAGTGTGTTTTACTGTGCTAATCCTTGTTTGTAGGGACAGGGAAGGACAGTGAGGGAAATTCTCATTGTGCTATACTGTGCTAAAGCATTCATCATCAACCATCTTTAAAAAAAATTTTTTATAGGGACAGAAAACTATAGGTAGGGAGAGTGTCAGTGTGTTTTACTGTGCTAATCCTTGTTTGTAGGGACAGGGAAGGACAGTGAGGGAAATTCTCATTGTGCTATACTGTGCTAAAGCATTCCTCATCAACCATCTTTGAAATCCTTGTTTTTTGGACAGTCAGGGAAATTGTCATTGTGCTATTCTGTGCGAAAGCAATCATCCTCAACCATATTTAGAAATCCTTAAGTAAAGGGACAGAGAAGGACACCTGAAGGTAGCCCTTATTGCTTTTTTCCCATCTCCCTGCAGGCCATCCATTAGAATGTCTGGAAGGCAAACAAGGAGAGGCAGACAGTCAGGAGGCAATAAAAGAGGGCAAGCAGGCTCTGTGTCTGGGGGCAACAGTGCTGGTCGTGGACGCGGTGCATTGTCATCAGCACATGGCCATGGGACACGCTTGTCCTTCTTTTCGGCAGCTGGACATGTTGAGCCACATCATGCCGAAGACTTGGTAGAGTGGATGACCAAGCCCTCCTCCTCCTCCTCATCCTCTCTCTCCCAGGCTCAGGGTACTGGCAAAGCAGCTGCCAAAGCGTCCTCTTCCCTGGTATCAATGTCAGACTCATCATCAGTCACTCCTTCCCTAGACCCACCATGTCCTCCTCCTGAGGAGTCCCCCGAACTGTTTGAGCACAGTGTTGGGTACATGCTCCAGGAGGATGCCCAGCGTTTCGAAGGGTCTGATGATGAAACCCAGCTAGAGGAAGGCAGTAGCGTGAGAGCAGACAGAGGGGATGCTCAAGAAGGACACCAATCTGGCAGTCATGTTCCAGCAGCTGCAGCATACTGCCAGATTGGCTCCAGTGATGAGGAGGGAGGGGATGATGAGGTCACTGACTGCACGTGGGTGCCTAATAGGAGAGAGGAGGAGGAGGAGGATGAGGAGGAGGCACATCTCCAACGAGGCAGGATGCCCTTTGGTGGCCAGCGTAAGGGCAGTACACCGACGGAATCACACCGCAGAGCTCCGCCTGTGCAGGGCGCTGCCTCTGCCCGTCATTCAAAAAGTTCTTTGGTGTGGGCCTTTTTTGAGGCTAGTGCATCAGATCGCACAGCTGCTGTTTGCAACATATGTCTCAAGCGTATATCGCGTGGCCAAAACATCAGCCGCTTGGGTACCACATGCCTGACCAGACATATGTTGACCTGCCATGCAGCTCGTTGGCAAGCCTACCTCAAAGACCCACACCAAAGAACAAAGCGGACCTCTCCTTGCACCGCATCAGCTGGGATCTCCAACCCCACTATAACTTCAGTCCTCTCAGAAACATGCACTGAGAGGAATGAAGGTGTAGAATTAGGTGTGTCACAGCCAAGTACTTGCGGCCACTCTGCTAGCAGTACACCGACGTCCGATTCTAGCAGGCAAATTTCCCTGCCCCAGCTGCTGGACCGTCGAAAGAAGTTCACTCCCAGCCATCCACATGCCCAGCGGTTGAATGCTAGCTTGGCTAAATTGCTAGCGCTTCAACTGCTGCCTTTTCAGTTGGTAGACTCGGCCCCCTTCCGTGAGTTTGTGCAATGTGCGGTTCCTCAGTGGCAGGTTCCCAAACGCCACTTTTTCTCACGGAAGGCTATTCCGGCTCTCTACCGGCATGTGGAAGGCAATGTCTTGGCCTCGCTGGACAGGGCGGTCAGCGGTAAGGTGCATATTACCGCTGACTCATGGTCCAGCAGGCATGGACAGGGACGTTACCTTTCTTTCACGGCCCATTGGGTCACTCTTTTGGCAGCTGGGAAGGATGCAGGACAAGGTGCAGTAGTGTTGGAGGTTGTTCCACCGCCACGCCTCCAAAATGCTACTACTGGTTGTGACACACCTCTCTCCTCCACCCCCTCCTCTTCTTCTTCCTCCATGGCCTCTTCCTGTGGTTTGTCCTCGGAACCAGCGGTGCTCCGTAGGCGTTCAAGGGGCTACGCAAGTACGCAGGCAAAAAGATGCCATGCCGTGCTTGCGCTGGTTTGTTTGGGGGACAGAAGCCACACTGGGGCAGAGGTCCTGTCTGCTCTGCAGGGCCAGGCCGAGAGGTGGTTGACGCCACGCCAGCTTAAGCCAGGAATGGTGGTTTGCGACAATGGTACCAACCTCCTCTCCGCCCTCCGACAGGGACAACTGACCCATGTGCCCTGTGTGGCTCATGTCCTTAACCTGGTGGTGCAGCGGTTCTTGGGCAGGTACCCGGGCTTACAGGATGTCCTGAGGCAGGCCAGGAAAGTCTGTGTGCATTTCCGCAGATCTTATAATGCCAGTGCTCGCCTGGCTGAGCTGCAAAAGGAGTTGAACCTGCCCAAGAACCGCCTTATATGTGACATGCCCACCAGGTGGAACTCAACGTTGGCCATGCTGCAGTGGCTGCACACGCAGCAGAGGACCATCAATGAGTACCTGTGCGACTACGGCACCAGAACAGGGTCAGGGGAGCTTGGTTTTTTTTCTCCACGCCAGTGGGGCATGATCAGGGATGCATGCACTGTCCTGGCACCATTTGAGGAGGCCACGAGGATGGTGAGCAGTGACAGTGCATGCATCAGTGACACTGTACCTCTTGTCCACCTGTTGGAGCACACGCTGCGTGGAATAATGGACAGGGCACTTGAGGCAGAACAGAGGCAGGAAGAGGAGGACTTCCTTGCCTCTCAAGGCCCCCTTTACCCAGACAGTGTTCCTTCTGTCCCACCCATCGCACAGGAAGAGGAGGAGGAGGAGGAGGAGGAGGATTGTGTCAGCATGGAGGTGGAGGCTGGCACTCAGCATCATCAGCAGTAGTCTTTTAGGGATGATTTACAGTCCCAAGAAACCAGTGGACTTGTACGTGGCTGGGAGGAGGTGGCTGCGGATCATGTCGTCCTTAGTGACCCAGAGGACTCCGGACCGAATGCCTCAGCTAACCTACGCTGCATGGCCTCCCTGATCCTGCAAAGTCTGCGGAAGGATCCTCGTATTCTTCGGATCAAGGAGAGGGACCATTACTGGCTGGCCACTCTCCTTGATCCACGGTACAAGGGTAAGGTTGCGGACCTTATGTTACCGTCGCAGAGGGAGCAGAGGATGAGACAACTCCGGGAGGCCTTGCAGAAAGGTCTGTGCAACGCGTTCCCAGAGACTGGGAGGTTACAAACTCCTGGTCCTGGACAACGAGTTGCTGAGGCTTCGGCCAGTCAAAGAAGGAGCGGTGGGGAAGGTGGCCGTCTGACCGATGCGTTCAGACAATTCTTTAGTCCGCAGCCCCAAAGTATGATCGGTTCCAGCAACCATCGCCAGCGTCTGATAAACATGGTGCAGGAATATCTAGGGGCAAGGTCAGACTTGGACACCTTCCCCACCGAAAATCCTCTGGCTTACTGGGTCTTGAGGATGGATCACTGGGCAGAGCTTGCACAGTATGCAATTGAGCTACTGGCCTGTCCTGCATCCAGCGTTCTTTCGGAACGCACATTCAGTGCTGCTGGAGGATTTGTCACGGATCACAGGGTGCGCCTGTCCACCGACTCGGTTGATCGACTGACTTTCATCAAGATGAACCAGTCTTGGATCACCACCAGCTACCACACACCTGATGCTGATATAACAGACTAATTGATTTTAACATGTCACATCCCTTCAAGACTGATGCTGATGCTGAGTGCTTGTGCTGTTATGTTGACTGGCTATCCTCCTCCTCCGAGTCCTCAATGATACGATTGATGATGATAGCTTGGAAGATCATTTTTGTTTATGGGTGCCGCCACCAGTGGCTAAGGCCCAATTTTTCAGCCCCTGTTTAACAGGGGCGTGTAATTACAATTTTTGAAGCAATACTTTGCAACAGGGCTCATTGCTGTGCTCCAAGTACAGTATCTGTGAGGGGTTGGAGTGTTGTGCCACCAGTGCCTAAGGCCCAATTTTTCAGCCCCTGTTTAACAGGGGCGTGTCATTACAATTTTTGAAGCAATACTTTGCAACAGGGCTCATTGCTGTGCTCCAAGTACAGTATCTGTGAGGGGTTGCAGTGTTGTGCCACCAGTGCCTAAGGCCCAATTTTTCAGCCCCTGTTCAACAGGGGCATGTAATTACAATTCTTGATCTAATAATTCACAGCAGGGCCCATTGCTGCACCCACCAAGAGTAACTCTGAGGGCTTACAGTGTTGTGGCAACGCCACCACCACCACCACCACGAAAGGCCCAATTTTTCAGCCCCTGTTCAAAAGGGGCATGTAATTACAATTCTTGATCTAATAATTCACAGCAGGGCCCATTCCTGCACCCACCAAGAGTAACTCTGAGGGCTTACAGTGTTGTGGCAACACCACCACCACCACCACGAAAGGCCCAATTTTTCAGCCCCTGTTCAACAGGGGCATGCAATTACAATTCTTGATCTAATAATTCACAGCAGGGCCCATTGCTGCACCCACCAAGAGTAACTGTCAGTAGACATGTGCACAACCAAAAAATTAGTTTCCTATCGTTTCGTTTCGTCTCGTTCCGTATGTTCGTAAAGATTCGTAATTTCGTAAGACGCGAGTTTTCCTATTCGGACTCGTTCGTATGTTCGTAACAGTTTAATTTTTGTTGATACTGAATGATTCGTAGTTCTGTCTAAGTTATTTTCATTGATTTGAAATTCGTAATTTTGTTGATATTGAATTATTCGTATTTCTGTTTAAGTTATTTTCGTACTTTCGTAACAGTTTGATTTTCGTTGATACTGAACGATTCGTAATTCGTAATTTTGTTAGATAATAATTTTCGTTTTTCTGTACACTACTCTGCCGTTTCTGTTGATTCGTAACATTGTTTTGTTTTCCTTGATTCGTGTCTACTACCGTGCTTCGAATGGATTCGTAATTTTTTTATACTTTCGTAAATACATCTCGGCGCGGTCATTCGCAATCTCGCGTTACTAGTTATTTTTATTTTCAACACGCGGCTATAGCCGCGTGTTGAAAATGAAACTAAAATACGTCCACGTGCTTCGAATGCATTCGTACTCCCGTAAATACATCGCGGCCATTCGCAATCTCGTATTTTAGTTTCGTTTTCAACAAGCGGCTATAGCCTCCGCCCCTGTACGCCATTTTGAGAGGGTGTAAGTAGTGTGGTGAGGGAGGAGCAGAGAGCAGTGCAGAGAGTGATATTGTGGTTTTTGTAGTTGTTTTTGTGTGGTTTGGTGGTTTTATTGCAATTAGAATGTCATAGTTGCCAACAGTCACGGATTGGCCGGGACGTTCCCGGGATTCAAACCCTTTTCCCGGATTTATTTTGTCCTGGCCAATGTCCCGGCCAATCTGATTTTTCCCGTTTTCCCCGAATTTGGACGCCGCAGGCCGCCGCCGCTAGAGGTCCACGGCTGGCGGAGACAATGTCTCGGCCGGCCGCCATGTTCAAGAAGACCAAAACACGGATGTAGTACAATAGAAAATAAAGCCGCTGCGGCGCCGCCCACACCCCGCACCTCCCCGGGGGTGGGCGGCGCCGCAGCAGCTTTATCTTCTATTGTACTACATCTGTGTTTTGGCTGGCCGGCCGGCCACCCCCCGCCCCGCCCCGCCCCGCTGCAGGTCTGTCTGTAATGGAAAGGGGCGGGGGTCGGCAGCGCCACAGCTTAATTTTTTATTTTTTTTGCAGCCACACTGTCGGCTCCGCCTCTATTTTGTTCCCCTTCGGGGAAGGGGAAACAATAATGACGGCCGAGACAGGAGACGCCTGTGGTTAAGGGGGGACTCCGCTGGGGATGCCTGTGGTAACTGGGGACTCCGCTGGGAACGCCTGTGGTAAGGGAGGACTCCGCTGGGGACGGCTGAGGTAAGGGGGGACTCCGCTGGGGACGCCTGATGTAAGGGGGGACTCCGCTGGGGACGCCTGATGTAAGGAGGGACTCCTCTGGGGACGCCTGATGTAAGGAGGGACTCCCCTGTGGACACCTGATGGCATCTGGTGGCAGGCGACGTGGCAGGTGACACACTCGGGGCTTCCACTGATTCGGCATTTTGGTGAGTTGAATGATTTCATTTTATATTAAAATGTAATAAGAGAAATAACGCACTTCAGTCATCCTGACACCCTAACAACCATGGTGCCGGGATGATTAAAGAGCTAACACCAGATGTTTGGATTATCTTTATCTGTTGATTGTTAAACTCTGGAATACACATATTTCTATTATGGTGTAGGATCTGGGCCTGCTGTCCTTCCATCCTTCCTTCTCTTTCCTTCCCTCCCTCTTTCTTTCTCCCTTCATCCCTCATTCATCTCAGACTTTAACCAAACCCCCTTTGAGCCACGCTCATTTAAGCCACTCCCACTACCCGCGTAAACCACGCCCACGCTTCGTGCGCCACTTTTTTCTCCTAAAGTATAACACACCTTCAAATGAATGCCCCACCCCCTAATTATACCAAGGCTCCGCCTACATGCGAAAAAGTGTCACGGATTTTTTTTTGCAATGTTGGCAACTATGGAATGTCTGGGAGTGAGAATGGACGTGTGAGTCTTGTAAGTGAGAATGTTGGTGTTAGTGAGTGTGTTGGTATGAGAGTTGGTGTTGGTGTGACTGAGAGTGGAGGGATTGAGGACTGGAGTATTCTTATTTTACCGGTCCATGCAAAAAAAAATATATACTAATCTACTTCTCCTACCATGAATACGTAGTATATGCTGCCTGGGCTGGCCTAGTAGTGGCACTGGCTAACACAACAAAAAAAATAGGTAGGGGCAGACAGACAGCAATATAATAAAACACAGTCCCAGAAAAGGGAAAAAAAATAACTTTAGAAAATCCTAGGAGTAATAGAAATAGTAAGAAATTTCTATATCAATCTCTTTGAATGACTCACAAATCAAACACCACCCACACCCTGTCTAGAATGTAGTCTGACAAAAGAAAAATACAATATGTCAGAGATATTACATAAATAAAATTATAAATTAGAATGTAGACTCTAGAATCTCAATCTAATATCCTTAAGAAACAAAGAATTTCTCTCTCCCAAGTAAAAAATTTACTCACAAAATCCAACAGAACAGTGCAACCTACCCAACCACACCCTATCTGGACTCTGGATGGAATGCACTGCAGTCTAACACAGAAAAACACACATACACACACATTATAGCACATGTCTATAAGAAACAAGCTCATTGGGGAAGAGACGACCTCTTCAGGGGAAGGGACAAGCTTATTGGCCATTGGCCAAAGTCCAGAACTAATTCAGAACTAACGAAATAGAATTTAAGTTTTTACGAATTGTCGTTGTTTTCATTTCCGTTTTCCGAAGATTCGTAATTTTTTTTCCGTTCATTTTGATATTCGTTAATATGGATCTTTGTTCGTTATTCGTTGTTTTGTTTTTCGAATATTCGTAATATCTCGTTTTCGTTCATTTTTATTTTCGTTATTTTTTATCTTTTTTCTGTGTTTTCGTTGTTTTTATGTTTTCGTTTTTCACTTTTTCGTTTTTTGTTTGTTTCAAATTTACTAAATTCATATTTTATTTGTTTTCCATATTCGTTCGTTTAGATTATTCGTTGTTCGTTTGTAATGTTATCGAACCGTTCGTTCATTCGTATGTTTACGAATCAACGAATATAACGAATTTTGACGGATAACGAATTCGTAACTAAACGAATTGCACATGTCTAACTGTCAGGGCTTACAGTGTTGTGGCACCAGCACCACCATCAAAGGCCCAATTTTTACTACCACTGTTCAACAATTATACGTTCCAGCACCAACCAAGAGTAACTGTGAGTGCTTACAGTGTTGTGCCAACACCAACAACTAAGGGGCCTATTTCTGCAGAGTATATACGGCAGGTCCCTACTTTCAAACATCCAACTTACAAACGACTCCTACTTGCAAACGCAAGAAGACAACAGGAAGTGAGAGGAAATCTACCCCTAGGAAGGAAAATTCTCTCCTGTAAGAATTAATATGGGAGAAAGGTGTCTCCTCTGTACTGATGCTTTATCACCAATGCTTGTTTCAAGAAAAACACCACATTTCAAAAACAGTTGTCATTGGGACGGAAAGTGAGGTGAAATGTTCTGAACAGGGGCACAGACAGCAAAACAAATGTTACAGGGGTGATAACCCTTACCTATGTTTTCCAAAAAGTTTAAAAATAGATTTTTGGGCTGGAGCTACACTTAAACAATGTACCTGTTCAAAATTACAAACACATTCTACATAAGAACAAACCTACAGTCCCTGTCTTGTATGCACCGCCTGTATACGGCTGTTCAGAGTATATAGGGCCTTTTTTATTTTGTGTGCGGTTTTCCCCTTAATATCCATACAAGACCCAAAGGGGCTGGTAATGGGCTGGGGTAGGGGGGGGGGGGGGTCATGGGGTAGCTATGCCATTTTTCTTAAAGATTTTCATCCATATTACCGGGACCAGACATTACATTAAAGCCGCAAGCAGTTTTAAATGGCTTTTTTTTCCTTTAGAAGTGTCATTTTGTGCAGGGACAGTTCTAAACACGGGAAGCACGTGGCACTTCACAGGCATACTTTAGACACCCCCCAGGTACGATATTTAAAGGAATATTTGACTTTTTTTTTTTCACTTTATGCATCATTAAAATGACTGCTCCCGAAAAACGACCGTTTTTAAAACTTATTTTTGCATTGATACATGTCCCCTGGTGCAGAACCCGGGTTCCCAAACCCTTTTTAGGACAATAACATGCATAATAGTCGTTATAATTAGCACTTTAGAATTCGAACGTTCGCATCCATTGTATTTAATAGGGTTCTAATGTTCGTACGAACTTTCGGTCCGTTCGCGGGTTCTGGTGCGAACCGAACCCGGGGGTGTTCGGCTTATCACTAGTTACCGGTAACCTGATTGGCTGAAGTGACATCGAGGGCGGGAGAAGATATCGAGGACGGAAGAAGGACGGCGCTGACTCGAGGAAGGTAAGTGCAGGGCTGGGGGGGAGAAACTGGCTGTATTATGAGGACAAACTGGCTGCATTATGGGGGAGAAACTGGCTGAATTATGGGGGAGAAACTGGCTGAATTATGGGGGAGAAACTGGCTGCATATGGGGGAGAAACTGGCTGCATTATGGGGGAGAAACTGGCTGTATATTGGGGTAGAAACTGGCTGCATATAGGGGAGAAACTGGCTGCATATAGGGGAGAAACTGGCTGTATATTGGGGGAGAAACTGGCTGCATATAGGGGAGAAACTGGCTGTATTATTGGGGGAGAAACTGGCTGTATATTGGGGGAGAAACTGGCTGCATTATGGGGGAGAAACTGGCTGCATTATGGGGGAGAAACTGGCTGCATTATGGGGGAGAAACTGGCTGCATTATGGGGGAGAAACTGGCTGCATATAGGGGAGAAACTGGCTGTATTATTGGGGGAGAAACTGGCTGTATATTGGGAGAGAAACTGGCTGCATTATGGGGGAGAAACTGGGGGAGAAACTGGCTGCATTATGGGGGAGAAACTGGCTGTATATTGGGGTAGAAACTGGCTGCATATAGGGGAGAAACTGGCTGTATATTGGGGGAGAAACTGGCTGCATATAGGGGAGAAACTGGCTGTATTATTGGGGAAGAAACTGGCTGTATATTGGGGGAGAAACTGGCTGCATTATGGGGGAGAAACTGGCTGCATTATGGGGGAGAAACTGGCTGTATATTTGGGGAGAAACTGGCTGCATATGGAGGAGAAACTGGCTGCATATGGAGGAGAAACTGGCTGCATTATGGGGGAGAAACTGGCTGCATTATGGGGGAGAAACTGGCTGCATTATGGGGGAGAAACTGGCTGCATATGGGGGAGAAACTGGCTGTATTATGGGGGAGAAACTGGCTGTATTATGGGGGAGAAACTGGCTGCATATAGGGGACAAACTGGCTGCATTTGGGGGAGAAACTGGCTGCATTTGGGGGAGAAACTGGCTGTATTATGGGGGAGAAACTGGCTGCATTATGGGGGAGAAACTGGCTGCATTATGGGGGGGAAACTGGCTGCATTATGGGGGATTAACTGACTGCATTATGGGGGATAAACTGACTGCATTATGGGGGAGAAACTGGCTGCATATGGGGGGAAACTGGCTGCATATGGGGGGAAACTAGTGGCGTTTGGGCACAGTGGCTGCGTTTAATGGGCACAGTGGCGGCAATTGATGATTTTTTTTTTTCAGTTTGTTTGCGCCCCCCCAAAAAATTTGAGCACCAGCCGCCACTGGTAGCTGCCACCTACCGGGTGAACTGTTTGGAGCCCCTGTCACGGGCCTAAGTAACGGTCTCTGTCACGACCTTAGAGTAACGGTCTCTGCCACCGACCTCAGAACATGGACCACCTTCCGTGTGAATATTGCCCCTGTTTGGCGAGGACATCAATCCCGACGGTCTCCGGAGGCCCTGTCCCGGCACTGGCAATCTGCTGCACCAGATCTACAGGAAGGTCACCTGCGTGGTCCCTTACGCCTGGATTCAGACACCAGATCCTGTGGGTGCCTTAGGATGGTTCCTCCCGGGCGGATCCCAGTGGAAGAAGCTGGGCCCCAGGCCTGAACGATGCACCTCACCCCAGACTGAGGGTGTCTGTGGTGACTCCCGAACTCCACATGTCCAGGCCTAGGCCGCCTGGACACCGACCGCTGGACAGCAGCCCTCAGGCGAAAGGTGCCTGGGACTCGGACCTCGTGGCGAAGATGTCCGCCCCCTTTATAGCCTCTCCCAGCTAGCACAGCGGGTTCCCCCCCCCCCGCCGTACAACCGCTGCGAGAGACCAAAAAGGGTACGGCACTCCAGCGATGGTTCAACCCCGGCCCAAAGTGACAGTGCCACCTGCTGGGCTGCAGGGAACTGGACATCACTGATGTCTCCACCCGAATCAACATACTGAAAAGTACCTACCCGCTACATATATAATCTCTTTGGGGTATAATAAGCTCTATGCACTAAATATAGATGTGATACTCTCTGTGACAGGGAGACTGACACCGAGATCCCTGACTTCAATATCCGTTCCCATTGTTCAGTGGTTACAGGGCTTACATCCTCCTCCCATTTCCGTTTATTTTTCCCCACACTCTCCCCCAATATAGAACCCCCGCTAATCTGCGTATATAGTTCTGAGATGAGGCCTTTAGAAATTCCTGACTTAATTAGCCATTGGAGGTGGGGGATTTTTTGCCATCTCACCGAATACGCTTTGAATTAGGCTTGGAGGGCGTGTCTAATCTGCACGTACGTGTAGAACAGTGAATTAGGGATGGCATACTCTCTACTTAATTCTGTAAAAGATTTCAATGTGTTGCCTGAGATATGAGGCCTTTAGAAATTCCTGACTTAATTAGCCGTTGGAGGTGGGGGATTTTTTGCCATCTCACTGAATGCGCTTTGAATTAGGCTTGGAGGGCGTGTCTGATCTGCAGGTACGTGTAGAACAGTGAATTCGGGATGGCATACTCTCTGCTTTTTTTTTTTTTTTAAAGGTGTTTATTTTCAAATTTTCAAAAGAAACAATACAAAATAAATCAAAAACAGTACAGTCTGACAATTGAGCTTGTAGATGAAATCGTCCACAAAGTTTAAATGAGTGCATAGGCAGACTGCAATAACAGAAGTACCCCAAAAAACAAACATAAGAGCCAATCACACACACATACATACAGAAACATTCAACCTTACAGCACCGACAACCCCATAACATCAGTATTGCGCTAAAGGTCCGTAGACCACATAACCCCCGTGACTCATACAGCGAGTGCCATCCAGATATAGGGTTAGAAACCCATAATAGACCCCCAACCAGAAAATAAAAAATAAAAATTACTGAGAGAGCTGTGAGGAGAGGACCTCCCCCCAGAAGTCCTTTGAGACATCCAGCCATGGCTGCCAGACCTTAGTAAACTTCTTAGGGCATTCCCTACTCTTGTAAATCAGTTTGAATCTGGGGAGGAGACCATGAACAATTCGAAAGACTGTGTGAGCCGAAAGGGGGCCCGCGTCCTTCCAATGTAGCAAAGTGGTTTTACGTGCATAAAATAACAGTAGACATAGCAAAGTCCTGGCATGAGTACGAGGCACATGGTCATTCAGCACCCCCAACAACCCAACCTCCGGCGTGCGGGGTATCGGCAGGTGCAATTGGTCAGCAAAAAAGGCAAATAAATCCTTCCAGAAGGTGGAAAATCCCGGACATGTCCAAAACATATGAAAGAAATCAGCAGCAATCAGTTACATCTAACACATGCAATATCATGACCCAGCCCCATCTTAACCAGCCTAGCAGGCGTATAGTGTAAATGATGAATAAACTTAAACTGTACTAATAGATCAGCAGTGCTAATAATATCCTGAAAGCATATCTCTGTTACCTCCTCCCAATCCTCCTCAGAAAGCTCAGGCATATACAACAGCCATTTGCGGTGAGAATTCTGAAAGGGATCCGCTCCCACCCCCTGGAGGCGGTCATAAAAGGACGTCACCAACTTGGCCATTTCTGGAAACAACAGGAGGTCTTCAATGGAAGATTCTGTGAGCTCTATGGTCAAGGACCCAAATTGTGTCCGCAGGGCGTGCCTCAATAGGAGATATTTGAAGAAAAATTAGTTTTCGAGACCATAGTTGAGCCTGAGTGTCTCAAATGACATCATATTATTCCTCTTAACTAAGTGAGAGAGATGTGTGACCCCAAAACGGGCCCACCATACCGAATGCGGATGGCCAAAGAGCTCAGGAAGGTTCGGGTTCCGCCACAGAGGAGTCTGCGGTGAAACCCCAGGTGAGGATGGAGACAGCGTTTTCCCCCCTCTCTCCATGCCATAAAACCCACCTCCACAGGGGAAAGTCTAGAGCCCCAAACCTTCTTAGATCTATGTAATTCATCCCGCAGTGAAGTAGGAGATTCGAATAAGGAGAGCAGGAAAGCAGTGGCGGGAGTCTGGGGGTCAGAGTGCATCCAGTCATGGACAAAGGTGAGCTGGAAGGCGAAAAAATAGGCATACTCTCTGCTTAATTCTGTAAAAGATTTCAATGTATTGCCTACATATAGTTGCGCCAGTCTAGTTATGCCCATTTTTTCCCATTCCTTTAACTTCCCCATGGCTAGAATTTATCGCAGGTATTTATTTTCCCAAAGGGGGGTGTATTCCGTTGGCCCCTTGTACCCCAATGCTAACTTTCCTGCCTGCCATATTCTTGTGACCATCTTTAATGTTGGATTCTTGACAGGGAAGCAATCAGCCTCCAGGGTTTCTATTATGGTGCTATGTGGGGCCCCCATTAACATAATTTTCCCGCTGGCACTCCCTCCTCCTTCTATAATGCACCCCCCCAGGTGCTGTAGCTGTGCCGCTAAAAATAGCTGCGAGGGTGTGGGACAGCCAGTCCTCCCTTATTTGTTGGCAATTGTAATGTTTGAAGACTGATCCTCGCCTTTCCCTTCTTCTAGATTAGTTCCCTGAAGAGGGTCTCTATTTTTTTAGACAAAAGGGGAGAGAAGAGGCACCTCTGGGTGCAGATTTTTCAACAAGTTTAATATACAATTAGATTACCTTATAGTGCACTCACATTTAAGTAGTTAGAAGCAGGCATAAAGTCATGTCCCAAGATGTGGGGCTGTCCTCGGTAGAGTCAATCCCTCTCCTTGATCTCCTAGGCTATGCGTCCTATGATTGTAATGGAGGCTCTACACCGCTGGATGGAGTACAGCAGGTTTGCAGTGGAGTAGTGGAGCGTGTCCTCTCAGCGCGAGGCATGGAGCACAGGGAGATGTCAGGCGGAGGGGGATGACGTCATCCTGCAAACCTGCTGTACTCCATCCAGCGGTGTAGAGCCTCCATTACAATCATAGGACGCACAGCCTAGGAGATCAAGGAGAGGGATTGACTCTACCGAGGACAGCCCCACATCTTGGGACATGACTCTATGCCTGCTTTTAACTACTTAAATGTGAGTGCACTATAAGGAAATCTAATTGTATATTAAACTTGTTGAAAAATCTGCACCCAGAGGCACCTCTTCTCTCCCCTTTTGTCTTTTCAGCGCTGGGAACATGGTCTCTGTTCCAACTTGATGGCAGCCCTGAGTATGGTCTATTCCCATTACATTTTATCCCATTTTACTAATTTATTGTTTTATTCCCCCTCCTCCCCCCCCCTCCATCTCCAATTTTAACTTCTTATGGACTATTATTAAAAGACTCAAGTCCTTGTGGACACCTATTAAGGAGACTGTGGACTTAGTACCATACTGTGCATACATGGTTTATTTATGCATCCAGCACATTATAATACATCTATAGGATAACCTTGTATTAGATATTTGCGCCTTTTACTTGTATATATATCTCTATTTTTTTTAACCATGCTTTTACTATCCATACTGGAGAGTTATGGAGCACATAGAGTAGTTGTGGCATCCAGATCATCTTGATAAGATTACTTCGTCCTGCCACCGATAAAGGGAGCCGTCCCCAAATATCGGCTTTTCATTTAAACTTAGCTAGGAGTGGCTCTAGGTTGTTGCTAATATATTGTTCTGGGTCTCGTGTTACCACTATCCCCAGATAATCCATTTTCTCCACTATTTTTAATTGGGGGATTCCTGTAAAAACGGCATTGCCTACTGGGTCCACCGGCAGAGGTACAGACTTCTCCCAGTTTATCACCAGGCCCGAAAATCGTCCAAATGCCTTCACTGTCTGCACTGCCGTTTTTAGAGAAGTTGTAGAGTCCCCCAGAAAAAGCAGGACATCGTCCGCATAAAGTGCGTTTTTTCCTCCCCTACCCTTCTCTGGAACCCTTGTATACCCTGTGTGGTTCTAATCGCAATTGCTAATGGCTCTATTGCCAAAGCAAAGAGAAGGGGGGACAGGGGTTATCCCTGCCTTGTCCCCCTTTCTAGCCTAAATGTCTTTGAGTATTCATTGTTAATTTTTATTTTTGCGCTTGGGGAGTTATAAAGTGTTTTATACCCGTTTAATGAAAACGGGGCCAAACCCGAATTTCTCTAGGACATGCCAGAGATAATCCCACTCTAGGCTATCAAAAGCCTTACTGGCGTCCAGGGATAAAATGGATCTGCCACCTATGTTCTCAGTTGGTGTCTGTAAATTCAAATACAGCCTTCTGATGTTGGCGCTAGTGGAACTATTGGGGATGAATCCAGATAAATAACTTTCTGAATGTATTTATTCATCCTGGCCGCCAACAGCCTAGCCAATATTTTAACGTCTGAGCATAACAATGATATCGGTCTGTAGGATGATGTGTCTAATTGATCTTTCCCCTCTTTCTGGAGCACTATTATGGTGGCTTCTGATATCGAGGCAGGCAGCCTCCCCCCTTCTAATGCCCAGTTCAACGCCCTCAATAGTTCCGGGAGCAGCACCTCACCAAAATTTGTGGTCTATTCTGGTACTCTGGCACACTTGTGGCTATTTTCTCTCAAATAATACAGTCTAATTTCTATTTCCAGATAAAACTTGGCTCATCTCTCCCTCCAATAATTAGCCTAACCAAGATTCTTTCATACTGTCTAGCCACTACACAATAATTGTGGCTGTTGTCTCTCAAACAATATACTCTAATTTCTATTTCAAGATAAAACCTGCCTCTTCTTTTCTCCTTAAACTGCAGCCTAACCAAGCTTCTTACATACTGTTCACCCTGTGCATAGTATTTGTGGATATTGTCTCTCAGATATTACACTATAATTAAATTGCAAGAGATAACCTGACGCTCTCAATTTGATGCTCATTCAAGTACTTGTGAACTGTCCTGACGCTAGCTAATTTATACTATTAAACTGTTGTGCCACTGGCCAGCTTGAAAGAAGCTCAGTGCTTTAGCTTTATTATTTTAAGAAGTAACTTTTCTATAAGTTTTAGAACTGTTGTTGTGCTACTTCCACCAGTAAATTCAGGCCTATTACTTCTCAATAAAAAAACAGGCCAAAACTACCAAAAAGGCATTTTTTAAAGTGGTTGTAAACCCTGTTACACCACTTTTTCCTACAGGCAAGCCTATAACAAGGCTTACCTGTAGGTACCTTGAATATCTCCTAAACTTGCACAGTTTAGGAGATAATCGGTATATGCGCTGCTGTAGACATCATCGGCGCATGTGCATCGAAGAAACGGGACGCTGGTGTCGTTTCTTCAGGAGTCGTGCCATGTTTGGCTGCTCCTGCATGCATGCGTGGGAGTGACATAATTGGCTCCGGCCAATCACAGCACCGGAGCTGCGAACCCAGAAGTAACTCTGGTGGAAGATGTTCGATGCCGATCCAGGGCATCATTCTAAGGTAAGGTATTTCTAGGTGAGGGGGGCATGAGGAGTAGACAAATAGAGAAGGACATTGCGTCACCTATTAAAATAAATTTGGTGGGGTTAAAGTGGAACTAAACCCTCTTGTCCTTTACAGCCAAGAAGTAGCCATCTATTTTGATCTGCAATTGCCATAGTGCTGAACATGTGATTAGCTATAACACCAGCCATTTGATGGCTTGATTGTTGAGTTGTGAGCTGACATAAGTCTCACAGTTGCTGGTGTGCTTATCGTGTCTGGAATATAACTGTTTTGGTACATTGTTAAATTGGTGGGTTTAGTTTCCCTTGCAAGGGACAATGAGTATAAGGGGGAAACAATATTGCAATAGCATAAGCATTGCCCATAAATCAAAAGAAAATGTAAGTGAAGCCCTGGGGCTTTATACAGTATGTTTATATTTGGTGTAAGTGATAAAAATAATGTGGCTTAATTGACTGATTCTTAGAAAATAGCAAAATATTTTAGGAATAAGGATTTTCTTGGTACCCCCACTGACTTCACACACAAATTTTTTGTTAAAAAAGTTTTTATTACAAAGACTGTTTTCAAATAAATCCAAAAAACATGACATTTCAATTTCAAATGCTCATACAAAGACGTAGCTCCCGATGAGCTGAAACGCTGTTCCCATCTTATGTGGTACACATGTAATGAATAATATGTCACAACAGCTTTAACCACTTCAATACAGGGCACTTTCACCCCCTTCCTGCCCAAGCCATTTTTCAGCTTTCAGCGTTGTCACACTTTGAATGACAATTGTGCAGTCATGCAACACTGTACCCAAATTAAATTAATTTTTGATTTTTTTTCCCCCACAAATAGAGCTTTCTTTTGGTGGTATTTGATCACATCTGCGGTTTTTATTTCTTGCGCTATAAACAAAAGAAGAGAGAAAAGTCTGAAAAAACACAGTTTAGGCCGATATGTATTCTTTTACATATTTTTGGTAAAAAAAAATCGCACTAAGCGTATATTGATTGGTTTGCGCAAAAGATATAGCGGCTACAAAATAGGGGATAGACTTATAGCATTTTTATTATTTTTATTTTTTTACTAGTAATGGCGGCGATCAGTGATTTTTATCGTGACTGCGATATTGCGACGGACACATCGGACACTTTTGACACATTTTTGGGACCATTCACATTTATACAGCGATCCCTGCTATAAAAATGCCTTGATTACTGTATAAATATGACTGTCAAGGAAGGGGTTAACACTAGGGGGCGATCAAGGGGTTAAATGTGTTCCCTAGGGAGTGATTCTTACTGTGGGGGGAGGGGACTGACTGGGGGAGGTGACCGATCGGTGTCCCTATGTACAAGGGACACACCATCGTTCTCCTCTCCCTGACAGGACGTGGATCTGTGTGTTTAAACACACAGATCCACGGTTCTGCTCAGTTACTGGGCAATCGCGGGTGCCCGGCGGTCATCGCGGCCGTCGGGCACGCGCATCTGGTCCCCAGTGACGCGGCGGGCGTGCCACCGGCGGAACACGCGCGCCCCCTAGTGGCTCGGGAAGGCGCAACGTCATATGACGTCCGCCCAGAATGAGAGGGTCTTTGTCCCGCTGTCATTTGGCGGCGGGCGGTAGACAAGTGGTTAATAGACAGAGGTACTGGGGAACATGCATGCAGCCAATGTTTCTTAACATGTTTCACGGTAATATGCTGCTTCTTCAGGAGATTGGGGAGCTCAGAGTACCTACAACAAAGTGTACACACTAATAATGTACAATACATAAAGATTCATAATGCACAAAATTAACAATATCTGAATATCCACACTTCTCAATAGGGGTCCTAGATCTTACCCAATGGCAAAGGGCGCCGCGGACCAGCTAAGCCATAAATACAGATCCAGAAAGCTGTATCCCCCCCTCTTTCCTGGGCGGACATGGAAGCAGTATTGGCAAGTAAAAGAAAAAAAAAAATTATAAAAAGAAAAAATAAAGAAAGATTTGGTAGGGTGTAAGCACCAGAAATTACAATGGGAACATACACTGGCCAACCACAAGACCGGGCTGAAATTAGATGTACCTACCAAAACACAACTATGATGGAAGATACATAGTGGACAAAGCGGCAGAAACGAAGAAGAAAACAAGGCTGAAGTCCACTCTCTGAACATCCAGAATACATGACGTGTGGGCACAGGAGAATAAATCACTTCAAATCCAAAGGAAGCCAACACCCTAAGCTCCAATATCTATAAAAGATGAAAAGGAAAAGGAGGGACCCCATGAGCCAGTAAAATTCCCAGAGTATCTCTGTACATGCAAATGACTATGAGGGGTAAACCATAAGCAAAAAGACCCATTGGTTTGCAACTCAACCACATGATTATAATACCCCAAATCGCCATAGTATGGTACGCTTTTTGCATGGTGATTTGCGGAGATTATAGTTTTGCGGTTGAGTTGTATCTATGGGTCTTTTTGTTTATGGTTTTCAAACCCCTCATCTTTATTTACATGTATAGATACGGTTAAGTAATCCTCACTGCCACTGCTTCAAAACACATCACCTGGCTTTCCGCCACAGCTCTGACTTCACTTGCTGTGACTGCTCTGACGCACATGACCCCACTCACCACCACTTCTTGAAAGCAGACTAACAAACACTTCAGTACAAAGCTTGTTGAATGAATTGGCAAAATTTATCTAATTCAGTATACAATATAAAACAGTGTGAATCATAATAGCAAAACCAGAAATAACAAGGCAGATTTGTTGCTTTTTTTAAATTTTCCTTCTTTGTAGCATAATCAGTAAGGGACATTTTCAATAGTATAGTGGCTAGTATAGCATAGCAAGTTCCGATTTCCTTTCACATCTCTCTGCTGCGGCATGACCTACTGCTTATAGTACTTATATCAGCAGGTTTCAAGTGTAAAGTTAACACATTAATAATGGTAGAAAATAGCAGTAGGAGGTAGGAAGGTACTGAGAAAGCTAAATTTAGCTTAAAACCTGCCTGCTAAAAAAAAACAACAGGACGGCAAATCATATGAGCCCCATAGACCCTTATGTATATTGCAATTACAGAATATCTGAGCTTTAATGTAATGGAAATTTAATTATTAGAACAAAAATTTTTTTTTGCAAATATTTGCAGACCCTATCATCCTAAAATGGTTTCAAAACCAAAACCAAAACTGTAATATATAGCAGCTTACCAATCATTAGATGTGGTGGCTGCATTTGTTTCCTTTTCCATCTGTTTTCACCTGGTTATCTGGCCAGTAACACACCTCTTATATTAGAGTGCCCCCGCTCTCGATGAAGGAGCACAGACACACTTTTGGACAGCGACATTGTCAGTCTTGGGGGGGGGGGGGTGTTAGATGCACTAGCAGATTTAGATACACTAAACAAATTGAAGCCAAACTCCAGCAATTACTTTTAATTGCAGTTACAGCAACAGTTTTGTTTCTTTTAGAATAAATAAATGAAAACTGATCATTAGAAGCAATCCTGTCAGTAGTAAATGGCTTGTCTCAACACTCTAAAGGCCCGTACACACGGTCTGACTTTTTGCCAACAAACTTCAAAATGAGCAAGTTTTCCAAAAAATCCGACCGTGTGTACGCTCCATCAGGCAAACTTTTTGGGTTTTCATCAGACAAAAGTTCGCTCTGCAAACGGACAAACTTTTCGCTAACAAAAGTCCGATGGTGCAAAGTCCGACCGTGTGTACAGAAATCCATCTGACTTTTGTCCGAAGAACAAATACGCATGCCCAGAACCAATGTTAAAATCAACCAACAATAGCAGAAGTTGACCAAAGGGTGGCGGTAAAGAGCAGAAAAGAGCAGAAAAACCACGTGATGTTGGGAAAGTTTTGGGAAAGTTTGCAGAAAAGTCCTGCCGTGTGTATGCTATGGGTGTGCCCGGCCAACTCCCTTCAGACAAAAATATACGGAAAAGTTTGTTTGAAGTCTGACCGTGTGTACGAGGCTTAAGGCCTCATGCACACTGGGCAAGCCAGTAGCATTAGCTGTAGAAAGCTGTAGCTGTGGAATGAGTTTTGCAGCATTTTTGCAGTAGCGTTTTTCAGCATTTTTTAGCAGTAGCATTTTTTTTTTAGCAAAATTATACTCCCACAAAAGCTTATGGCTTAGTCCTGACAAATAGCCACGTTGTTTAGCCCTTTCCAGCGTTTTTAAGCTTTTATCATAGTTAAAGCGTTTTTTCAGCTTAAATACTCCTCTTAAAACCCACTAGTTCTGGGTTATTTTCCAGCCATAAATGCCCCTGCCAAAAAACACCAATAACAGCCTATAGGGTTGATTTTCTAAAACCGGAGAGTGCAAAAGCTGGTGCAGCTCTGCATGGTAGCCAATCGACTTCTAACTCCAGCTTGTCCAATTAAGCTTTGACAATAAAACCTGGAAGCTGATTGGTTTCTATGCAGAGCTGCGCCAGATTTTGCACTCTACAGTTTTAGTAAATCAACCCCTATGTGTGCATGTACACATAGGATAACATGCTGGGGAGTTTATTGGCTGCAGAAAAAAAACGCGTGAAGCCAAATACAGCAGCTGTAAAAACATCCAGTGTGCATGAGGCCTGTTACATCTGTAGGTCAGCCTATTCAGTTGAAAACAACAGACGTATTGGCAGAATCATCCAATAGAAAAAAATAAAAAAAGCCTAAACAAATAATGTAGCCATCACATCTAAGAATTCGTAAGCTGCAATATAATAAACATTTGCATCTGGGTTTAATACTGCTTTAAGCACCTATTATTGTGAAGGAATGTGATGAGCATAATGTTAAACTAGAAAATGTCTATTCTCTATGCATCTTTGCTATACTATAAAGTCTATATTGTTTTTTCATGTACACCACTGCTGTAATCCTTTCTTACTCAAATCAGCCTCTAATAACACCCCCTCCCACCGAAAAGACTGGAGAAGACAGAAAATGGCGTATACCCCCTTCTCCCACACATCTTTAGGAATGCCGAAGTGAAGACAGATCAGAGGGACAACCAAGCTTGATCATCACATTTTTGTACTCTTCTTGTATTTCAGCCAATCAGATGTGGTTTGCAGTTTTACATTAACATAATAGTGACGTATCATGTTATGTGTAAAAAGTTTAGTACTGCCTGTAATAAAACATTAGATAAGGAAGTAACAGACTTGCACGGATGTGTCGGAGTCGGAGTCTTACTTTCAGCATGCATGCAATGTTATCTAAACTTTACAATTCGGAACAGTAGTAGAATCCATATTAACCCCTTTGTGGTTAAACGACCAATACAAATGACGGCCAGCGTGGGGCTCCAGGTTTTTTACCGAAAGAAGTCCGCAACCTAAGGGCTGAGCGGCCGATCGGGACAGACGAATACAGGGACTGCGCACCCCTGGGTACGGTAGGTACTTATATACTTACCACTGTACAAATTAGTTTTGTCTTGTGTGCTTGTGTGTCCTGAGATTAAACGTTCATTACCTAGTGAAAGAGGGAATAGGAAAGTCCATACAGCAGATAGGGAAAAAAGCTTGTTAGTATCCCCATGCAACGATACGAGCCCCCACCCTCGAAGGGAGGGGGAGGATGGGTTAGGATATCTCATGGACAGATTCCTGTGTAAGAATCTGTGTTTATTAAATGTTAACCCTTGACTAGATATGAAATCACTAGTGTAGCATGTGATGAGATGTAAGGAATCAGCAAGGAAATGGTTAAAGAACTTGAAAGTGTAGAAGTGGACAGAAGGTTAGAAATATTAATAAGGTTTGTTGGATGTGAAACAAAACCATTGTGAAGAGGACAGAAGTTACTCAAGAGTTGTTGTAGCGAAAGTTTGAGAATTGGAAGACTGCCAGATAAGTGGCGTATGTTGATAAGACGGAACAGAAGGTAATTCTATGTGATAAAAGCTTATTGCAAGTGTCAGAATCTTGGTTTCGTGCTGCTAAAACATTGCATGAAGAGGCGAAGAAAGATGGTGATCGTATTGTGTACTGTGGAATTAGGAACAAAGGAGGGGAGGGACATCCAGGCTCAAGTACAAGCCACTGTGCACTTCCTCCTGGCAGCCATCTTAGTGCACCCACATCCTCATTTCCTGCCCAAACCACTGTGCACTTCCTCCCGTTAGCCATCTTAGTGCACCCATGCCCTCACTTCCTGCCCAGCCTAGTGCACTCCCTGCAGGCGGCCATCTTGGTACACCCAGAAGGCCCAACCAAGGCCTATACACAGTTCTCCCTGTTTTTAAACCAGGATGGTTGCTATCACATTCCTGTCTTCCCCAAAAAAGAAGTGCCACCTTCACAGGCCGGATATATTAATGATGAAGAAACGTCCGAGTGGGAAGACCAACAGCAAGCAGCAAGCTCCCCCACTGATTTAACCCCCAATCCGTCTCCGGACTCACAGTTCAGAGAGAATCTCGAACGTATGCTGGCAACCATAAAGAACAGTACCCCTCGTCAGCCCCCGTTCCAACAACAATCTCAGTTGCCAGAAGGCGCACTGGTGATGTATGTCGCTTTTACCCCATCACAAGCAGTGGCCTTAGTGACAAGTCTGCCTGACCCAGAGAAACAACCAATGCCCTTCTACCGCAGGATGGTGCGGATACAAGAAACATATTCAGCTGCTTGGAGAGATTTGATCAGCTTATGCCAAATTAATGCAGGACATGTCTTTTGGCCGGTCATGCAGGCGGCCTTCAATGATGCCTGCTTAACAAGTGCCACTTCCTATTCCTCGGGTGTGGAGTTCTGCGCCCAACTCCACGAATGGGCAAAGGAGAAACTAGCGGTTCAGACTACCACAATCCAAGATATTACTCAAGATAAAGGGGAGTAGGCTTGTGCAATTCGTTTCGTAACGAATCAAAATTCGTCCGAATTTAGCAACTTTCAGACATTCGGAAGCATTCGCATTTCCGAACAAAGCAATTCCGAATAAAACCGAATCCAAAATAAATTATATCGCAAATAGCGAATGCCCGAACGTCTTCGGCATAATTTGTTATGAAAAAAGTTACGAATGTACGAATCCATTTGAAGTACAATAACACTCTGCTTCTCCCTCGCGGTGCTGAACCCTCTCAAAATGGTGTACAGGGGCGGAGGCTATAGCCGAATGTAAAAAACAAAAGTAAAATACGAGATTTCGAATTGTTACAAATAACCGCTATGTATTTAGAAATGTACAAATCCATTCAAAGCACATTAGGCATAATAGGCAGCGTCGTTGTGAGAGAGACACGGAAAATTACGAATCAACGAACCCAAAAAAAGTTAGGAAAGTAGGAGTTGTGTCCAGAATCAACGAAAAACAATGTACTCTACCGAAAGTACGAATTATAAATCAACTAAAAATAAGGCTTACATTAATACGAATCATTCCGATTCAACTAAAAATGTCGCTTGCGAAAATACGAATTAGTCCGAACACGAAAAATCCCGTCTAGCAAAATTACGAACAATTACGAATCAACAGGACCGAAAAGAAACAAACCGAAACTAAACAAATTTTTCCGTTGCGCACAAGTCTAAAGGGGAGTCTGTGGAGAAGTATCATGCCAGACTCACCCAGGCCTTTGAGGATCTGGGCTTCTCTCACTATGAAAAGGCACACACACATATGTTATCAACTGCTTTTGTCTCAGGGCTCAGAGAAGATATCAGAAAAGGCCTGATGGTGGCTCGCCCCGAATACCGCTCTATGAAAATGTCAGATCTACTGCTGTTGGCCAGGGGTATAGAAAACCAAAAAGGGAAAAAACCAACGCCCCTCATGGTAGCCCATGATGACGATCCCAGCTACACTCGTCCACCTCCACTGCCAAATATCAGGGAAAGGATCACCTGCTACAACTGTGGGACACGGGGTCACTACAGAAGAGAATGTAAAGCCCAAAGACATCCCAGACAAGACAGGGACGCCCGTGAATCGCAATGCGGATATCAACAACCACCACCACCACACCCCAACTCTCGCTAGGAAATGGGCAAGCCCGAGTCACCCCTTATGGCAGTGTCCTCGAATAGGCCTGGGGGACCTCTTGCAAAGGTCACGTTACCTATACAGGGAAGATCCACCACCTTCCTCGTTGACTCGGGTGCAGCCAGGAGCGTCTTGAGGGCTGAAGACCTGCCTGCTAATTCTTTCTATTCCAATATTGATGTTTCCTGCGTGGGTGTGGATGGGGTGCCCCGCTCCAGTCCACTTACTGAGCCACTCCAGGTGGGGACATTTCCCGATTTGCTTGCCAGATTTGTGGTGTCCTCTACATCACCCATGAATTTGCTCGGAGCTGATGTGCTGTCCAGACTACAGGCCTCAATCATTTTCACGCCTGAAGGAGGAGTGAAGCTACATACTCCCCTATCCTTAGAAGACTCATCTGCTTTGTGTTCTCTGCCTCTCATGATGATACTTCATGAAGCGATAACTCCAAGTTCCACACCACAGGAAGTACTTGACAGAATTCCTGCATGCCTATGGTCCACGGGACCAGAAGACATCGGTCACCTGAAAGTGTCACCAGTTTTAGTCAAGCTCAAAGAGGGAGCATCATTGCCTTGGAAACCACAATACCCCTTGAAGCCTGTTCAATCCGCAGCTATCTCAAAACAGGTTGAGACACTTGTGTCCAATGGAGCTCTGATACCCTGTACTTCGGAATGCAATACACCCTTGTTCCCAGTGAAGAAACCGACCCCAAGAGGAGAACCAGAAAACTACAGAATGGTCCAAGACCTCCGAGAAGTTAACAAAGCCACAGTGTTGGACACCCCAATTGTGCCAAATCCACATACCTTATTATCAGGTATACCTCCAACGGCTGAGTACTTCACTGTAGTGGACCTGGCAAATGCGTTCTACAGTGTTCCCCTGCATCCATCCTGCAGATACCTCTTCGCTTTCTCCCATGACAACAAGCAGTACACCTGGGCAGTTATGCCACAAGCGGGGCAAAACTCTCCAAGCCAGTTTGCCAAAGCCATAACTTCCATACTTGATACATGGCAAAAAGAACACCCTGCAGTCACTCTTCTCATATATGTGGATGACCTTCTCCTCCATGCAGATGCCCAACCCGCTGCGGAAGAACATTCAGAAAGTCTACTATGCTACCTTGCGGAACAAAGCTGTAAGGCCTCCAAAGCCAAAATACAATCACCTTTTTGGGTCACTGCATTTCCAAGGGCACAAGACATATCACGTCAGACCGGTTTGCTGCAATCCAGGATATTCCCCAACCACATGCAACTAAACAACTGCATGCCTTTCTTGGACTCATATCTTACTGCAGGGCGTGGATCCCTGATGCATCGATCCTCATGCAACCACTCTATGATGCTCTCAAGTCTGTGCCATTTACCCTGTCAAGCGAGGCCCTGGACAATTTCTTTCTGCTGAAGCAAGCAATATCCACAGCTCCTGCTTTGGGCCTCCCAGATTATGGAATACCCTTTAAACTGTTTGTGTCGGAACGAAATGGCCACGCCACAGGGGTCCTAGCTCAATCACATGGAGGCCAAACTAGACCCATTGGGTACTATTCATGCCGTTTAGACCCCGTGGCTAGGGGTGGCCCTTCCTGTTTAAGAGCTGTCTTTGCTGCCCAAGCACTGCTGGACAAAACTTCTGACCTCGTTCTAGCACACCCCCTGCTTCTTCTGACACCACATGACATTGTTGCCATCCTGAATAAGGTGCAACCCCGCCACCTGTCCACCGCCAGACATCTTCGGTTGCAAATCTCCCTCCTCCCAGACAATGTGGCCCTCCAAAGATGTCTCACTCTCAACCCGGCCACACTTCTGCCGTTTTTCGAGGGGGGACAAGAAGGAGATGGAGAAGGTGAAGAAGGAGACCCCTGTACTGCTCCACATGACTGCCTTGAAATGATGCGCATGGAAACCACACACTTACCCACAGTGAGTGAAACTCCTCTGGAAAACCCTGACTATAAACTTTTTGTGGATGGCTCCAGATATGCAGATGAAGGAGGCAAGTACCACACAGGTTATGTTGTGACTAGGGATGAGCTTCGAGTTCGAGTCAAACTCATGTTCGACTCGAACCAGAGGCGTAACTAGAAACTTCAGGGCTCCGGTGCAAGAAATCATGAAGGCCCCCCCCCCCCCGAAAAGCATGATTTTGATACTTTATCTTTGTCTATACTTTACTGCGGGTAGACAACCTCTTAGTGCAGACCCCTGCAGTATAGACACCCTCTTAGTGCAGACCCCCGCAGTATAGACACCCTCTTAGTGCAGACCCCCGCAGTATAGACACCCCCTTAGTGCAGACCCCCGCAGTATAGACACCCTCTTAGTGCAGACCCCACAGTATAGACACCCCCTTAGTGCAGACCCCCGCAGTATAGACACCCCCTTAGTACAGACCCCGTAGTATAAACACCCCCTTAGTGCAGACCCCGCAGTATAGACACCCCCCTTAGTGCAGACCCCCGAAGTATAAACACCCTCTTAGTGCAGACCCCCGCAGTATAGACACCCCCTAGTGCAGACCCCCGCAGTATAGACACCCCCCTTAGTGTAGACCCCCGCAGTATAGACACCCTCTTAGTGCAGACCCCCGCAGTATAGACACCCTCTTAATGCAGACCCCCGCAGTATAGACAACCCCTTAGTGCAGACCTCCGCAGTATAGACACCCTCTTAGTGCAGACCCCCGCAGTATAGACACCCCCTTAGTGCAGACCCCCGCAGTATAGACACCCCCTTAGTGCAGACCCCAGCAGTATAGACACCCCCCTTAGTGCAGACCCCCGCAGTATAGACACCCCCTTAGTGCAGACCCCCGCAGTATAGACACCCCCTTAGTGCAGACCCCCGCAGTATAGACACCCCCCTTAGTGCAGACCCCCGCAGTATAGACACCCTCTTAGTGCAGACCCCCGCAGTATAGACACCCCCCTAGTGCAGACCCCCGCAGTATAGACACCCCCCTTAGTGCAGACCCCCGCAGTATAGACACCCTCTTAGTGCAGACCCCCGCAGTATAGACACCCTCTTAGTGCAGACCCCCGCAGTATAGACACCCCTTTAGTGCAGAGCCCCGCAGTATAGACACCCCCCTTAGTGCAGACCCCCGCAGTATAGACACCCTCTTAGTGCAGACCCCCGCAGTATAGACACCCCCCTAGTGCAGACCCCCACAGTATAGACACCCCCCTTAGTGCAGACCCCCGCAGTATAGACACCCTCTTAGTGCAGACCCCGCAGTATAGACACCCTCTTAGTGCAGACCTCCACAGTATAGACACCCCCTTAGTGCAGACCCCCGCAGTATAGACACCCTCTTAGTGCAGACCCCCGCAGTATAGACACCCCCTTAGTGCAGACCCCCGCAGTATAGACACCCTCTTAGTGCAGACCCCCGCAGTATAGACACCCCCTTAGTGCAGACCCCCGCAGTATAGACACCCCCTTAGTGCAGACCCCCACAGTATAGACACCCCCCCTTAGTGCAGACCCCCGAAGTATAAACACCCTCTTAGTGCAGACCCCCGCAGTATAGACACCCCCTTAGTGCAGACCCCCGCAGTATAGACACCCCCTTAGTGCAGACCCCCGCAGTATAGACACCCGCTTAGTGCAGACCCCCGCAGTATAGACACCCCCCTAGTGCAGACCCCCGCAGTATAGACACCCCCTTTAGTGCAGACCCCCGCAGTATAGACACCCTCTTAGTGCTGACCCCCGCAGTATAGACACCCTCTTAGTGCAGACCCCCGCAGTATAGACACCCCCTTAGTGCAGACCCCCGCAGTATAGACACCCCCTTAGTGCAGAACCCCGCAGTATAGACACCCCCTTAGTGCAGACCCCCGCAGTATAGACACCCTCTTAGTGCAGACCCCCGCAGTATAGACACCCCCTTAGTGCAGACCCCCGCAGTATAGACACCCTCTTAGTGCAGACCCCACAGTATAGACACCCCCTTAGTGCAGACCCCCGCAGTATAGACACCCTCTTAGTGCAGACCCCCGCAGTATATACACCCCCTTACTGCAGACCCCCGCAGTATAGACACCCCCTTAGTGCAGACCCCCGCAGTATAGACAACCCCCTTAGTGCAGACCCCCGCAGTATAGACACCCTCTTAGTGCAGACCCCGCAGTATAGACACCCCCTAGTGCAGACCCCGCAGTATAGACACCCCCTTAGTGCAGACCCCCGCAGTATAGACACCCTCTTAGTGCAGACCCCCGCAGTATAGACACCCTCTTAGTGCAGACCCCCGCAGTATAGACACCCCCTTAGTGCAGACCCCCGCAGTATAGACACCCTCTTAGTGCAGACCCCGGCAGTATAGACACCACCTTAGTGCAGACCCCCGCAGTGTAGACACCCCCCTTAGTGCAGACCCCCGCAGTATAGACACCCTCTTAGTGCAGACCCCCGCAGTATAGACACCCTCTTAGTGCAGACCCCCGCAGTATAGACACCCTCTTAGTGCAGACCCCCGCAGTATAGACACCAACTTAGTGCAGACCCCCGCAGTATAGACACCCCCTTAGTGCAGACCCCCGCAGTATAGACACCCCCTTAGTGCAGACCCCTGCAGTATAGACACCCTCTCAGTGCAGACCCCCGCAGTATAGACACTCCCTTAGTGCAGACCCCCGCAGTATAGACACCCCCTTAGTGCAGACCCCCGCAGTATAGACACCCTCTTAGTGCAGACCCTCGCAGTATAGACACCACCTTAGTGCAGACCCCCGCAGTATAGACACCCCCTTAGTGCAGACCCCCGCAGTATAGACACCCCCTTAGTGCAGACCCCCGCAGTATAGACACCCCCCTTAGTGCAGACCCCCGCAGTATAGACACCCTCTTAGTGCAGACCCCCGCAGTATAGACACCCCCCTAGTGCAGACCCCCGCAGTATAGACACCCTCTTAGTGCAGACCCCCGCAGTATAGACACCCTCTTAGTGCAGACCCCCGCAGAATAGACACCCCCTTAGTGAAGACCCCCGCAGTATAGACACCCCCTTAGTGCAGACCCCCGCAGTATAGACACCCCCCTTAGTGCAGACCCCCGCAGTATAGACACCCACTTAGTGCAGACCCCCGCAGTATAGACACCCCCCTAGTGCAGACCCCCGCAGTATAGACACCCCCCTTAGTGCAGACCCCCGCAGTATAGACACCCTCTTAGTGCAGACCCCCGCAGTATAGACACCCCCTTAGTGCAGACCCCCGCAGTATAGACACCCTCTTAGTGCAGACCCCCGCAGTATAGACACCCCCTTACTGCAGACCCCGCAGTATAGACACCCCCTTAGTGCAGACCCCCGCAGTATAGACACCCCCCTTAGTGCAGACCCCCGCAGTATAGACACCCTCTTAGTGCAGACCCCCGCAGTATAGACACCCCCTAGTGCAGACCCCCGCAGTATAGACACCCCCTTAGTGCAGACCCCCGCAGTATAGACACCCTCTTAGTGCAGACCCCCGCAGTATAGACACCCTCTTAGTGCAGACCCCCGCAGTATAGACACCCCCTTAGTGCAGACCCCCGCAGTATAGACACCCCCTTAGTGCAGACCCCCGCAGTATAGACACCCTCTTAGTGCAGACCCCCGCAGTATAGACACCCCCTTAGTGCAGACCCCCGCAGTATAGACACCCTCTTAGTGCAGACCCCCGCAGTATAGACACCCTCTTAGTGCAGACCCCCGCAGTATAGACACCAACTTAGTGCAGACCCCCGCAGTATAGACACCCTCTTAGTGCAGACCCCCGCAGTATAGACACCCCCTTAGTGCAGACCCCCGCAGTATAGACACCCCCTTAGTGCAGACCCCCGCAGTATAGACACCCCCTTAGTGCAGACCCCCGCAGTATAGACACCCCCTTAGTGCAGACCCCCGCAGTATAGACACCCTCTTAGTGCAGACCCCCGCAGTATAGACACCCTCTTAGTGCAGACCCCCGCAGTATAGACACCCCCCTTAGTGCAGACCCCCGCAGTATAGACACCCACTTAGTGCAGACCCCCGCAGTATAGACACACCCCTAGTGCAGACCCCCGCAGTATAGACACCCCCCTTAGTGCAGACCCCCGCAGTATAGACACCCTCTTAGTGCAGACCCCCGCAGTATAGACACCCCCTTAGTGCAGACCCCCGCAGTATAGACACCCTCTTAGTGCAGACCCCCGCAGTATAGACACCCCCTTACTGCAGACCCCCGCAGTATAGACACCCCCTTAGTGCAGACCCCCGCAGTATAGACACCCCCTTAGTGCAGACCCCCGCAGTATAGACACCCTCTTAGTGCAGACCCCCGCAGTATAGACACCCCCTAGTGCAGACCCCTGCAGTATAGACACCCCCTTAGTGCAGACCCCCGCAGTATAGACACCCTCTTAGTGCAGACCCCCGCAGTATAGACACCCTCTTAGTGCAGACCCCCGCAGTATAGACACCCCCTTAGTGCAGACCCCCGCAGTATAGACACCCCCTTAGTGCAGACCCCCGCAGTATAGACACCCTCTTAGTGCAGACCCCCGCAGTATAGACACCCCCTTAGTGCAGACCCCCGCAGTATAGACACCCTCTTAGTGCAGACCCCCGCAGTATAGACACCAACTTAGTGCAGACCCCCGCAGTATAGACACCCTCTTAGTGCAGACCCCCGCAGTATAGACACCCCCTTAGTGCAGACCCCCGCAGTATAGACACCCCCTTAGTGCAGACCCCCGCAGTATAGACACCCTCTTAGTGCAGACCCCCGCAGTATAGACACCCTCTTAGTGCAGACCCCCGCAGTATAGACACCCCCCTTAGTGCAGACCCCCGCAGTATAGACACCCTCCTTAGTGCAGACCCCCTCTTAGTGCAGACCCCCACAGTATAGACACCCCCCTTAGTGCAGACCCCCGCAGTATAGACACCCTCTTAGTGCAGACCCCCGCAGTATAGACACCCTCTTAGTGCAGACCCCCGCAGTATAGACACCCCCTTAGTGCTGACCCCCGCAGTATAGACACCCCCTTAGTGCAGACCCCTGCAGTATAGACACCCTCTTAGTGCAGACCCCCACAGTATAGACACCCCCTTAGTGCAGACCCCCGCAGTATAGACACCCCCTTAGTGCAGACCCCAGCAGTATAGACACCCTCTTAGTGCAGACCCCCGCAGTATAGACACCACCTTAGTGCAGACCCCCGCAGTATAGACACCCCCCTTAGTGCAGACCCCCGCAGTATAGACACCCTCTTAGTGCAGACCCCCGCAGTATAGACACCCCCTTAGTGCAGACCCCCGCAGTATAGACACCCTCTTAGTGCAGGCCCCCGCAGTATAGACACCACCTTAGTGCAGACCCCCACAGTATAGACACCCCCTTAGTGCAGACCCCCGCAGTATAGACACCCCCTTAGTGCAGACCCCCGCAGTATAGACACCCTCTTAGTGCAGGCCCCCGCAGTATAGACACCACCTTAGTGCAGACCCCCGCAGTATAGACACCCCCCTTAGTGCAGACCCCCGCAGTATAGACACCCTCTTAGTGCAGACCCCCGCAGTATAGACACCCTCTTAGTGCAGACCCCCGCAGTATTGACACCCCCTTAGTGCAGACCCACAGTGTATTACACAGCCCCCCTTAGTACAGACCCCTATACATACAGTATATACACACACACACTATACAGTATATACACACACACTATACATACAGTTTATACACACACACTATACATACAGTTTATACACACACACTATACATACACACACATTATATACACAAGACACAGTCACACACCAGCATTTTTTACCCAAAAATCAGCCTGATTGAACACACTGCTGCCCCCATCTCCTGGCATGCTGGGACTTGTAGTGCCCCAGCAGCTCACAGACACATTAGTTGGTAATACAGGAGAGGAGGGGACTGTGCTTGTTTAGTGGTGGGCAGCTAATGAGTAGGAGATGTAGTTAGTAGAGATTGGGGAGACATTCAGGACATGTTCTTCCTCCAGCAGCAGTGCTCTTCTCACACACAAAATCAATCTAATAGCCTCAGAGACAGGAGGAGCCATGCTGGAGATAACACATCCTCTCCCTCACTGCTCACCGGGCTAATCCATCGACAAGAATCCATTAAGTAAAGCTCAGCCAGCTTACTTTATCAGGCAGCAGTCTGTCCCACACTGCAGGCTGTGTCCCCGCCTCTCTCCCCTCATCTCCTGCTCTTAGGTCAAAAAAGCCGCGCTGTAGAAGGGGGCGTGTACAGCATGTTCCTATTGGCTGAGGGGGCAGTGAAGAGGCGGGACAGCTATAATCTGACCGAATGGTCAGTCCTCCCCAGCCAGCAACGCCGTGACGGGCGGGTGGCGGGCCCCCGGGACTTGGCAGAACTACAGGGCCCAGTCGCAACTGCGACTGCTGCGACCATGAAAATTCCGCCACTGACTCGAACATTGCCTGTTCGCCGAACAGCGAACAAATTGGGGTGTTCGCGGCAAATTCGAAAAGTCTATGGGAGAAATCTAAAGTGCTAATTATAAAGGCTTATATGCAAGTTATTGTCCTAAAAAGTGTTTGGGGACCTGGGTCCTGCCCCAGGGGACATGTATCAATGCAAAATAATTTTTTCAAAACGGCCGTTTTTTCGGGAGCAGTGATTTTAATAATGCTTAAAGTGAAACAATAAAAGTGAAATATTCCTTTAAATTTCGTACCTGGGGGGTGTGTATGATATGCATGTAAAGTGGCGCATGTTTCCCGTGTTTAGAACTGTCCCTGCAAAAAATGTCATTTTTGAAGGAAAAAAAGGCATTTAAAACTGACTCGCGGCTAATAATGAATTGTCGGCTTTTATCAATACATACAAAAGTCATTGATAAAAAAAAAAAAAAAAGCGTGGGGGTCCCCCAGAATTCAATTACCAGACCCTTCAGGTCTGGAATGGATATTAAGGGGAACCCTGGCGCAAATTTAAAAAAAAATGGCGTGGGGTTCCCCCAAATATCCATACCAGGCCCTTCAGATCTGGCATGGATTTTAAGGGGAACTCCACCCCAAATAAAAAAAAAAATGGCGTGGAGTCCCCCCAAAAATCCATACCAGACCCTTATCCGAGCACGCAACCTGGCCGGCCACAGGGGAAGAGGGGGGGACGAGAGAGCGGCCCCCCCTCCCTCCTGAACCATACCAGGCCACATGCCCTCAACATGGGGAGGATGTCCCCATGTTGATGGGGACAAGGGCCTCATCCCCACAACCCTTGCCCGGTGGTTGTGGGGGTCTGCGGGTGGGGGGCTTATCGGAATCTGGAAGACCCCTTTAACAAAGGGGACCCCCAGATCCCGGCCCCCCCTATGTGAATTGGTAAGGGGTACATTGTACCCCTACCATTTCACGAAGAAAGCGTAAAAAAAGTAAAAAAACCCCACACAAACACCTTCAAAAAGTCCTTTATTAAAAAATAAAAAAATTAAAAAAAAAACATTCCAGCGGTGAAATCCAGTGTCCCGCGGCGATCCGATGTCCAGCGCTGTCCGTCATTGGTTTTGCCTGAGCGGACCTGATGGGGAACTTCCTCCTCAGTGTTTTAAATGTATAGACACTGGATTTCACCGCTGGAATGTTTTTTTTTTATTATTTTTTTTTTAATAAAGGACTTTTTCAAGGTGTTTGTGTGTTTTTTTTGAAATTTTTTTACGCTTTCTTCGTGAAATGGTAGGGGTACAATGTACCCCTTACCAATTTACATAGGGGGGGGGCGGGATCTGGGGGTCCCCTTTGTTAAAGGGGTCTTCCAGATTCCGATAAGCCCCCCGCCCGCAGACCCCCACAACCACCGGGCAAGGGTTGTGGGGATGAGGCCCTTGTCCCCATCAACATGGGGACATCCTCCCCATGTTGAGGGCATGTGGCCTGGTACGGTTCAGGAGGGAGGGGGGGCCGCTCTCGTCCCCCCTTTTCCCCTGCGGCCGGCCAGGTTGCGTGCTCGGATAAGGGTCTGGTATGGATTTTTGGGGGGACTCCACGCCATTTTTTTTTAAATTTGGGGTGGAGTTCCCCTTAAAATCCATGCCAGATCTGAAGGGCCTGGTATGGATATTTAGGGGGAACCCCACGCCATTTTTTTTTAAATTTGCGGCGAGGTTCCCTTTAATATCCATTCCAGACCTGAAGGGCCTGGTAATTGAATTCTGGGGGACCCCCACGCTTTTTTTTTATTTTTATCAATGACTTTTGTATGTATTGATAAAAGCCGACAATTCATTATTAGCCGCGAGTGAGTTTTAAATGACTTTTTTTCCTTCAAAAATGACACTTTGTGCAGGGACAGTTCTAAGCACAGGGAAACATGCGCCACTTTACATGCATATCATACACACCCCCCAGGTACGAAATTTAAAGGAATATTTCACTTTTATTTTTTCATTTTAAGCATTATTAAAATCACTGCTCCCGAAAAAACGTCCGTTTTTAAAACTTATTTTTGCATTGATACATGTCCCCTGGGGCAGGACCCGGGTCCCGAAACACTTTTAAGGACAATAACTTGCATATTAGCCTTTATAATTAGCACTTTAGATTTCAAACGTTCGAGTCCATTGTATTTAATAGGGTTCTAAAGTTCACACAAACATTTTGTCTGTTCGCAGGTTCTGGTGCGAACCGAACAGGGGGGTGTTCGGATCATCCCTGGTTGTGACTTCTGAATTTGAAATTCTACGAGCAGGAGCATTACCACCAACTGTATCTGCTCAGGAAGCGGAGCTCCAAGCCCTCACTACAGCGTGTAAAATAGCAGAAGGTAAAAGAGCCAACATTTACACAGACTCAAGGTATGCCCTGGGAGTTGCTCATGACTTTGGTGTCATCTGTAGGGCTAGAGGATTTCTGACAGCGGCCGGAATGCCGGTGAAACACGGCCCAGCCATCAAGGAGTTAATGGATGCACTACTCTTGCCTGACAAAGTGGCTGTCTTGAAGGTTAAAGCACATGGCAAACTGAATTCTCAAGAAGCCAGAGGGAACCACCTGGCGGATATAGCTGCCAAACAAGTAGCGAAAGACCAAAGAAAAACGTCTGAAGTGGCCGAAGAGGAGAGTGAATCTTTAGCGCAGATGCCTTTGACAGTCCATGTGCCATCTGACAGGCTATACATAGCCTCTATGCAAAATGCATCTCACACAGAAGAACATTTTGAATGGATCGATAAAGGAGCAGAATACGATGGAGATCTATATCTGATGAGAGGGAAAACCTGTTTACCAAAATATATGTATCCAACAGTCATCCAATGGGCACATGGACCTGCACATCTCTCTAAGAACTTAATGAATTCACTGATCAGCAAGTATTACTGGGCCCCAGGGATAACCACCCTAACCAGAAATTACTGCGCCTCATGTGCAGTATGTGCAAAATGCAACCCGGGGTGGACAGAAAAGACACCGCAGAAGCATTTGGCGAAACCCCTCTATCCGTTCCAGAGGATACAGATTGATCATATACAGATGCCAAAAAGTGGCTGATATGAATATGCCCTAGTGGTGGTGGACATGTTCAGAAGCCTACGCTGTTACAAATATGACAGCCAAGACCACGGCTAAGAAACTACTGAGTGAGCTAGTATGTAGATTTGGGGTTCCAGAGGTGATAGAGAGCGATCAGGGGCCAGCCTTCACAGCAACCCTTACAAAAGAGATTTGGGCAGCACTGGGAGTTCAGTTAGCTCTACACACCCCATACCACCCTCAAAGCAGTGGGAAGGTAGAAAGGATGAATGGGACTCTAAAAAAAAAAAAAACAGGATGTTAAAGATGGCCCAAGAGACTAACATGAGTTGGCCAGACAGTTTGCCCATTGCCTTGTTCAGTGTCAGACACACCCCCCGGGGGGAAACATGCTCTGTCCCCTTATGAAATTTTGTTTGGTTCAGCCCCCAGACTTGGCTGTTAGTTCCCACAGTAGTTGCAGTTACAATCTGATGTGTTAACTAGCTATGTCACACGTTTGTCTAGAGCATTAACTAATATCCATTCTCGAGTGTTTTCTTCCATTCCAGATCCTAAATTAGATACAGGAACACACCAACTACTGCTAGGAGATTGGGTGCTAGTAAAGAAGTTTGTGAGGAAGCACTCCCTTGAGCCAAGATATGATGGTCCATTTCAAGTTTTGCTGACCACAGCTACATCAGTAAAGCTAGCTAAAGCTAGAAGGGAAAAGCACCTGGATACACGCCTCCCACTACAAGAAAGCTCCATCCCCTGAAGACAAAATCCTGCCAACACCACAATGATGGTGTTGTATATCCTTTTCCTGTTGGGGTTAGTGGGGGCTCAGCAGGTAGCCATCACACAAAATGACAAGTTATTCACCACATTCTAGTATAACTCTTCAAACACACATGTGGCCACCTGTATCTTTGATTACCCAGCCAGAGGAGGAAGCGAGCAGCTCCCTCCGGAAGCTTTGACCCTCATGTGTACATAGATGCCATAGGGGTCCCAAGGGGTGTCCCTGATCAATTCAAAGCCAGGGACCAGGTAAAAGCTGGTTTTGAGTCTTTGATCCGCATAATAACTGTCAACAAGAATGTAGATTGGATTAATTACATTTAAAAATCTCTGTTGGTTGTAGTATATTACACCAGAGATGCCCTCCAGGGAATTGCTGACCAGTTAGCCCCCACTTCCTATATGACATTCGAGAACCGGATGGCTTTAGACATGGTGTTAACTGAGAAAGGAGGTGTCTGTAAGATGATAAAGAAAACGGGAACCTGTTGCACCTACATTCCTGACAATACTGGCCCAAATGGTAAGTTTACTCTAGCTATAAAGAAATTCGAAAATCTGTCATTGGAGTTGAAGAAGAACTCCGGTATTACAGACCCGTGGGATCAATATTTCAGCTGGATAAGTGGGTGGCAAAAGATGCTCGCCCAGATAGGGGTTACAGTATTAATAATCCTAGTTCTTTTAGCCCTGGTTGTATGCTGTATTCTGCCCTTTGTAAAGAAGTTAATGAGCAAGGCTGTAGATAACAGTACACCTACATTTCTCCACCAAGAAGAAGAGGATCCCCTTATGAAGGAAGAGGATAAACCCTTAACTCCTTTACAGTCACTCTCCATCCATAATTTCACAGTGATATAGGGATAGGATAGGGAACCGCCTGACTGTCCTTCCCGGCTTCGTCGAGGGGGGTAGTTAACTAGTTACTACCCTTCTCTATACTTAGCCTGAAAAAAAGGTCCTGGGGAATGGTCCAGGTGGTCAGGTCCTTTAGTTTGAGGGACAGATAGAAAATAGCCATTTTAGGGGGGTCTGTGAAGGAATGTGATGAGCATAATGTTAAACTAGAAAATGTCTATTCTCTATGCATCTTTGCTATACTATAAAGTCTATATTGTTTTTTCATATACACCACTGCTGTAATCCTTCCTTACTCAAATCAGCCTCTAATAACACCCCCTCCCACCGAAAAGACTGGAGAAGACAGAAAATGGCGTATACCCCCTTCTCCCACACATCTTTAGGAATGTGGAAGTGAAGACAGATCAGAGGGACAACCAAGCTTGATCATCACATTTTTGTACTATTCTTGTATTTCAGCCAATCAGATGTGGTTTGCAGTTTTACATTAACATAATATTGACGTATCATGTTATGTGTAAAAAGTTTAGTACTGCCTGTAATAAAACATTAGATAAGGAAGTAACGGACTTGCACAGATGTGTCGGAGTCTTACTTTCAGCATGCATGCAATGTTATCTAAACTTTACAATTCGGAACAGTAGTAGAATCCATAATAACCCCTTTGTGGTTAAACGACCATTACATTATATTTTGACCAACATAGGAGCCCAAACTGACCAACGGCTTAGCCGCTAAGCTTATTCTGTAAATATATAATGATTTTGTATATTAAGAGAGACATATTTATGTTTTCCTTTTTGGGTATTATGAAAAGTTATTTTTAAAATAATGTTAATTTCACTGTTCAATTTATAGGCATCTACAAGAATGAAGTGTATGTTAGAGTTACAAAACAGCAGAAACAAATGTAACAAATTTTAAATGCCCTAATGTGATTTTAGCGTTTGGTTTTGTCTTTTTATTGCACGCTGAAAGCCTATTACAGCCCAGTGGAAGCCCAAGTAGTAAAATGTACAGAACATTTTGTTTTTGCTTACAAATTGACCTGTGTCAGTGCCCCGTAGCTTCTGGTGTTGACAACTGTATTTTTGTCTCAATTTGCTTTTTGTAGCTTACCAGTCAGTACATTTTTGCTATTTTGTGAAAGCATGCAATTTATGCTTTTTACATTTTCAGTATACTGATATAAGAAAATAAATTTGAACTGTATTGAAAAGCATTTGCGTGTATTTTTCTTTGCTAAATGTAACTACGGTTTTGATCAGAGGGTGCATTTCTTCACTACATAAATATGAAATATCTGCATCATTCCCCAGAAGCCACTTTAATATTTGTTGACATGCCATGGTTATGGCATTACCTTGTCACGTTCGATATCCATTGGGGAAAATTTCAAGCAAGCGGTTCTTTGTTCCCAATCCACATGGCTTGTAGTAAACCAGGATTTTTTTTCATATATTAACCTTTATATATTGCAGTGACATGATCCTAATAAATGTAAAAATGAGGGGCCTTTTTTTTTTTGCTTTAGCTGTAATACAGTTTTTTTTTTAGAATAATCAACTTTCTGAGTGCTTTTCCTTTTATTTTAATTGCTTTGAGGACTGGAGGAGATCCATGTTATAATCATACTCTTTGCTGTAGCATATGAGATGGCTGTAGGGTCTCTTTGAAAATGATCAAAAGCCATGAGCCATACTGTCAAATATAAAACACTGCTCTTTTCAGACCATTATGAGCTCTTGCAGACAGGACTAACTTACTATTTGTTGCAAGCCTTGCATTATACTGTATGCGGCTTCTGTATTGTTTTGAATGCATGTTTACAAAATACTTGTACCCATAGGTGTGAGCCGCCAATTGCATTAGGGTGTGCACCCCAAAGCTCAAACGCACATGCCTTTCTCTGCAGCCTCAGCTGCACTGGACAGTGAGTGAATAAGAAGTGTTCTGTGCTGATCGGCTTTCTGTCCATTCACAAAGTGAAGCGTAGTAAACAGTTTACCATGCTTCAGTTATGATTGAACACAGTGAGTGTGTTCACTGTGTTCATTTAGAAAAGGAAGGGGCCGGTAAATGACATGTTGATTAGACCCTTCCCCCACTCTCCATCCTGAAACATCCTCCTCAGCAGCTGAAGGGAGGGAAGAGAAGCCAGCAGCACTGCGGTGAGGGGGGGGGGTGGGGTGGGGGCACAGCGTAGGGGTAAGCCCGGCCAGTAGAGGGAATCGGCACTGCACAGAGTGATTAGGCAGTACCCAAGCACACCCTCTACACATGCCTATGCTTGTACCAAAGGGCACAACAGGAGAACTGGTCCAGCCTGAGATCTATTAGCTACTTTATGGTTCACTTTTTTGTTCACAGGGAATCGACAAGCACTGTATCGCAAAACTCCGTAATAAAAAAAAAGCTAATTTGGATTATGTATGAGTGCCTGGGTTTGCTTTACTAAAGGGAAAAACACAGTTTACTTTGCAAGTGATGTTACACTCTGCAAGGGAAATTTCACTAAAACGTATGTAGCGGCCTCACTCTCCCCCTCTTTTGTTTCACTTTGTGGCCGTAAAACAGCTGCCTAGGGGTACTTGGGAGGAGAGAGTGCGGTTACACCACCAGCTCGTACCCTCTGATGTTTGTATGTAGAGGTGTGAGCTTAAACCTTTACCTTCGGGTCTGTGTTCCCGTCCGGAGCCTCAGCTTCTCTTGTGGAGAATGATTGCCACCATACAATAAGGCACTTAGCTCCCAGTAACTTGAGTCCCACACCAAATAAAGTCCAACACTTATTTATTCTGTTTGAGCAATAAATAGTCCTTGAAGAGTAGACTGGTTGAACTTATAGAACAGACAGGGTGTGGGGAATGAGGAGGTCCAGGCACAATCAAAGAATCATATACTCTCCTGCCCCAATCAGCGCAGACAGGCTTGGCGCATGGTCGCTACCACTGACCGTGAATTTGGTCCCTGCCACAGACCTGGTAAACGATGAGGCCTCTGCCACAGGCCTTAGGATAGGCCTGCCACTGACCTGATGTAGCTGGGTCTCTGCAAAGACCAAAGAACATGGACTACCTTCTCGTTTGTCTGCCCCTCTTAGGGAGATGATCCATCCCGGACGGTCCCCAGAGGCCTTCGCTGTCACCAGCCAATGCTGCGCTGGATCATCAGGTAAGGTCACCTCCCTGGTTCTCCTCATCCAGGACTCGGGTCCCCGCACTCGGTGGGCCCCTAGGTATCTTCTCCCATGCAGGACCCAGTCGAAGGTACTGGGTCCCAGGCTTCAGCTAGTACCTCACCCCAGGCCGAAGGTGCCTGGGATGGAACTCGAACTCCCTCGCACCCAGGCCAAGGGCACCTCGGCGCGAACGACAGAACACAGCCCCCAGGCTGAAGGTGCCTGGGGAATGTACCTCGTGTGCAAGATGTCCGCCCCCTTTATACCCTCTCCCAGCAAGCACAGCGGGTTCCCCGTCCCGCCGTACCACTGCTGCGAGAGGACAAAAAGGGCACGGCCCTACAATGGTGGTTCAACCAGAGCCCAAGGCGATAGCGCCACCCAGAGGCTGCAGGGAACTGGACACCATTGATATCTTCCACGAACAAAAACAACCATAAAACCCTCGTAATTGCTGCATTTGGGCCATGCTACCGCCCAAATACTCCCCCTAAATATTTATACCCGCTACACGTAGTTAAAGTGGAAAAGCTTATTTTGCAAAGAATATCCAATCACATGCACGTAAAATAAAAATAACAGCATTTTTTTTCCATATAATTGGATGAAAGAAGTTAGTGGAGCTTCACCACATTCGCTAATTCCCTTGCAGAGTGCAAGTTCCCTTGCAAAGTGAACAGACTATTTGCCTTTAGTAAATCAACCCCAGTGTATGCCCCATTGATGTCAACACCAAGTTGAGAAGTTGCAGATTTTTCAGGTCATTACGGATTCCTGGGCCCTTTAGTCGAGCTCTAAGTTAGAATCCTGCTCCCTCCTCAGTACGATTTAATTGAAAGCTGCCTCTGTGAGCTTCTTTAAAGTGGTTGTAATCCTCAGGCATGAAATATGAACAAAGCATATCCCTCTATAGTGTACCTGTCTCAATCCAGAGCACTAAGTGTCAATAGGGATGAGCCCGATGTTCGAGTTGAACATAAGTTTGACTCGAACATCGGGTGTTCGCCTGTTCGCTGAATAACGAACAATTTGGGGTGTTCGTGGCAAATTCGAAAGGCGCGGAACACCCTTCAAAAGACTATGGGAGAAATCAAAAGTGCTAATTTTAAAGGCTTATATGCATGGTATTGTCGTAAAAAGTGTTTGGGGACCCGGGTCCTGCCCCAGGGGACATATATACATGCAAAAAAAAGTTTGAAAAACTGCCATTTTTTCGGGAGCAGTGATTTTAATAATACTTAAAGTGAAACTATAAAAGTTAAATATTCTTTTAAATTTCATACCTGGGGGGTGTCTATAGTATGCCTGTAAAGTGGCACATTTTCCCAGTTTTTAGAAAAGTCCCTGCAGCAAAATGACATTTCTATAGGAAAAAAGTAATTTAAAACTGCTCGCGGCTATAATGTATCGGGTCCCGCAATACAGATAAAAGTCATTGAAAAAAACGGTATGGGTTCCCCCCCAGTCCATTACCAGGCCCTTAGGGTCTGGTATGATTATAAGGGGAACCGAGAACCAAAATTTAAAAAAAAATTGCGTGAGGGTCCCCCCAAATTCCATACCAGGCCCTTCTGGTCTGGTATGGATATTAAGAGGAACCCTGTGCCAATTTTTTTTTTAAATGGTGTAGGGGTCCCCCTCAAAATCCATACCAGACCCTTCAGGTCTGGTATGAATTTTAAGGGGAACTCCGCGCCAAAATTAAAAAAAAAATGGCTTGGGGTTCCCCCAAAAATCCATACCAGACCCTTATTCGAGCACGCAACCTGGCAGGCTGAAGGAAAAGAGAGAACACCCCCTCCTGAACAGCACCAAGCCACATGCCCTCAACATGGGGAGGATGCTTTGGGGTCCAAAGCACCATGACCCCATGTTGATGGGGACAAGGGCCTCATCCCCACAACCCTTGCCTGGTGGTTGTGGGAGTCTGCGGTCTTTAATAAGGGGAACCCCAGATCCCACCCCCCCTATGTGAATTGGTAACGGGATACATTGTACCCCTACCATTTCACAAAAAAGTGTCAAAAATGTTAAAAAACACAAGACACAGCTTGGGACAAGTCCTTTATTAAAAAAGAAAAAAAATTCCAGCGATGTAATCCATTCTTGACCCGAGGATACGGAAAAAATAAAAATAAAAAGCCGCCACGAGCCGCCTCCAAGGGAGGTTCCCGTTGAATGACGCTACACCCGCCGTGACAGCTCTTAAATACCTGAGGGTGGGGCCACCCGTGACGTACGCAGGTGACCCCACCCCCCTCTGATGCCACGGGGGTTTCCTGTGGTTTTCCTGTGGTGTCACGGGTGACCCCGTCCCACTCTGACGCCACGGGAAACTGTTCAGGAGGAGGGGACGCTCTCCCCCCCTCTTTTTCTGCGGCCTGCCAGGTTGCGTGCGCGGATAAGGGTCTGGTATGGATTTTTGGGTGGAACCCACGCCATTTTTTTTTCATTTTGACGCTGGGTTCCCCTTAAAATCCATACCAGACCTGAAGGATCTGGTATGGATTTTGAGAGGGACCCCTACGCCATTTGTAAAAAAAAATTGGCGCAGGGTTCCCCTTAATATCCATACCAGACCTGAAGGGCCTGGTATGGAATTTGGGGGGACCCCTACGCAATTTTTTTTTTAAATTTTGGTTCAGGGTTCCCCTTAATATTCTTACCAGAACCAAAGGGCCTGGTAATGGACTGGGGTGGGAACCCATGCCGTTTGTTTCAATGACTTTCATCTGTATTGCGGGACCCGACAATTCATTATAGCCACGAGCAGTTTTAAATGACTTTTTTCCTTTAGAAAAGTAATTTTGTTGCAGGGACTTTTCTAAACACGGGAAAAATGTGCCACTTTACAGGCATACTATAGACACCCCCCCAGGTACGAAATTTAAAGGAATATTTCACTTTTATTGTTTCACTTTAAACATTATTAAAATCACTGCTCCCGGAAAAACAGCCGTTTTTAAAACTTTTTTTTGCATTGATACATGTCCCCTGGGGCAGGACCCGGGTCCCCAAACCCTTTTTATGACAATAACTTGCATATTAACCATTAAAATTAGCACTTTTGATTTTTCACGTCCGTCTCCCATAGACATCAGTAGATTGCTTTAAGAAGGGCCTGGATACTTTCCTAAATGTACATAATATAACTGAGTACTGACATTTATAGGTAAAGTTGATCCAGGGTAAATCCGATTGCCTCTCGGGGGGATCAGGAAGGAATTTTTTCCCCTGCTGTAGCAAATTGGATCATGCTCTTCTGGGGTTTTTTTCCTTCCTCTGGATCAACTGTGGGTATAGAATTGGGTATATGGGATTGTACGATATATTTTTATTTTATTTATTTTTTTATTTTATTTTTTATGGTTGAACTGGATGGACTTGTGTCTTTTTTCAACCTGACTAACTATGTAACTATGTAACTATGTAACTTTAACGGTGTTTGCGTGTTCGAATACATTTTTTGCCTGTTCGCATGTTCTTGATTGAACCAAACTGGGGGGTGTTCGGCTCATCCCTAAGTGTCACTTTTGTCTGCTGCCTCATTCCCCTGCTATCAGCATGAATCATTTCTGACAAGTTTTCCTGACACCAATTGAAAAAAGGTGACAGGGGAAGGACCTCCAGCTGATTGACAGCCTCAGCTCTGTTCCTGTTGGCTGTGTGAAGGGGGTTGCCTCTTTCTCCAATCATCTCTCAGAGCTCTCCTCTCTGAGCTCTGCAGATTGTAACTTCAGCTCTCTGCCCCATATTTTCTGAGCTCTCAGACAAGCTTTAAAATTCAGCACTTTGAATAATTGTAGAGAAGTATACAGATAGACAGGTACAACTTATGTAGGATGATTAGTTTAATCTCTGTGTATCACCTGAGGCTAGTAATGTCATTGGGTATATGGGAATACAACCACTTTAAAACAGCTATAGCACTGAAGGTACAACTTATGTAGGAGGATTAGTTTCATCTCTGTGTAACACCTGAGACCAGTAACTTCACTGGGTATATAGTAATACAACCACTTTAAAAGGAATGCATTCAGATAAAAAAAATGTCCAGGCTTTAGAGACACCATAGTACAAATGGCTAGCCCAGTGCTTTTATTGCGCCTTATTAAACAGGCTGCCTGCATTAAATGCAGTGGCCACTTATCAATCACCTGGGAGGAGAAGCAGAGAACATTCTCTCTGATCCTTAGCGCAGCTATATAAACTTTTGGACAGACGAAAACAGCTGCAATAGTTACTTTTGCAGGTTATCTTCTATTAAAAAATGTATAGGCAACCTTTGGTACCTTATGTAATGTAGTGTGGATAGTTACAGGCATCATTGTCACCATCGCGAAGATGGTGTAGGGCAGGGTTGTCAAACTCAATTTCATTGTGGGCCAGATCAGCATTTTGGTTGCCCTCAAAGGGTCGGCTGTATCTGTAAGATGACTAGATGTTCAGAGCACCCCACCATCATAAGTTAAGAGTCCCCCACCCTCCCTTATATCACAGTTCACCCCCCCCCCCTTACGTTGTTCTGTTTCCAGAAGAAGCTGGGGGCAGAGCTGGGAAATAGAAAGTGCAGGGTCTGGAGGAGGACCAAAGGAGGGCTGGAATCAGCTGCCTAAGTCTGCTGAATGCTGAGACCAGGAGAGGCAGAGAGGGGTGCTGCAGCTGCACAAAAAGATACAGGATCTGTAGGAGGAGTTCTGTTCTCCTCTCTGTTGCCAACTACTGAGACAAGGTGGGGGCAGAGATGAGGGGGGGCGTAGCTGCAGGAGAGATGTGAGGGCCACATGAAACGGCCTGGCAGGCTGGATTCAGCTCCCGAGCCTTGTGTTTGACACACGTGGTGTAGAGAAATGCTGTTCAGTTGATACTGAAAAAAGAGCATGCAGAAAGGTAGTGTCTGAAAGAGGCTGGAGGAGGTCAGCAGCACTGAGATGCAAAGAAGGATTAAAAAAAAAACATGAACATTGTTTAACACACAGTCCTTTAGCAAACCAATTGTTTCCAGTTAGGGTTTAGCAATTTTCTTGGTTTCTACAGCATGATGTCAAATTTTATAATCCTGTGACAAACACCCTGTTATTGAGAAAGGTGCTGGTCAATGATGATAGGTAGAATTTTGCACTGATTTTGTGGGTTACATTTCTTTTAAACAGTTTTATTTCGGTGTACTCTGAGAACTTTTAAATACTCAGTTACACTCATTTATGCATTGTCTAAAAATGTGCCATAATTAAGTGATATAGCAGCTACATCAGTGAGTGCTAAATGAGCTGGCAGGGGACAGGGCACGCTGCTGATGAGACAGGATGCATACACTATAGGGGGCACAAGGAGAAATCAATTTGTTGTGCTCATTATAGAAAAAATGATTTCTAATCTAAAACTGCTCATCCATTGAAGCGGACTCCAGCTGTGAGGCTCAGGACCTGGGCATAGACCTGCCAAAAGAAGAGTTGGTGAATTCATTGAGACAGCACATCTGATTAATAAAGTTTAAAATGAATAAAGAATAAGATTCAAGGCTTCCTAGGTTTTAGCTATGGGGAGACAATTGCGCTATACACAGTGCTTGTATCTGTATAGTAAAGTCAATGCAACATACAAAATACTGTGTAGCGGGTATATACTTTTAAATAGGGATGAGCCGAACACCCCCGGGTTCGGTTCGCACCAGAACCTTCGAACGGACCGAAAGTTCGCGCAAATTTTCGAACCCTATTCGTTATAATGGACGCGAACGTTCGAAATCAAAATTGCTAATTACAACGGCCAATATGCATGTTAATGTCATAAAACAGGTTTGGGGACCCGGGTCCTGCCCCAGGGGACATATATCAATGCAAAAAGAAATTTTAAAAACTAAAGTTTTTTCGGGAGCAGTCATTTTAATGATGCATAAAGTGAAAAAAAAAAAAGTGAAATTTTCCTTTAAATATGGTACCTGGGGGGTGTCTAAAGTATGCCTGTGAAGTGGCATGTGTTTCCCGTGTTTAGAACTGTCCTTGCACAAAATGACATTTGTAAAGGAAAAAAAGAAGCCATTTAAAACCACTTGCGGCTTTAATGTCATGTCTTGTCCTGGCCGCCATATGGCTGAAAATCCTTGAGAAAAATGGCATGGCTACCCCATCACCCCCCCCCCCCACCCCAGCCCCTTTGGGTCTTGTATGGATACTAAGGGGGACCCCGCACCCAAAATAAAACCCTATACCTACAACCCTATATACTCTGAACAGCAGTATATAGGTGGTGCAAACAAGACATGGACTGTAGGTTTGTTCTTAAGTAGAATCTGAACAGGTACATTATGAAGTGTAGCTACATCCCAAAAAAATAAATTTTTAAGCTTTTTGGAGAACATAGGGAGGGGTTATCACCCCTGTAACATTTGCTGTCTTTGCACATCTATTCAGAACATGTCACCTCACTTTCCGTCCCAATGACAAATGTTTTTGGAAAAGTGGGGTTTTAATTGAAACAAGGATTGGTGATAAAGCATCAGTAGAGAGGAGATACCTTTTTCCCAAATTAAATCTAACAGGATAGAATTTTCCTTCCTAGGGGTAGATTTCCTCTCACTTCCTGTTTTCTCTTGCCGTTTGCAAGTAGGAGTCGTTTGTAAGTTGGATGTTTGAAAGTAGGGGCCTGCCGTATATACTCTGCAGAAATTTGCCCTATTAGATGTTGGTGTAGCCACAAGACTGGTGGGCACAGGAATGGGCCCTGCTGTGAGTTAATAGATCAAGATTTGTACTTGCATGCACCTGTTGAACCGGGCAGAAAAATTGGGCCTTTGGTGGTGGTGGTGGTGGTGGTGGACGGTGTTGCCACAAGACTGTAAGCCCTCACAGTTACTCTTGGTGGGTGCAGGAATGGGCCCTGCTGTGAGTTATTAGATCAAGATTTGTAATTGCATGCACCTGTTGAACAGGGCAGAAAAATTGGGCCTTTGGTGGTGGTGGTGGTGGTGGACGGTGTTGCCACAAGACTGTAGGCCCTCATAGTTACTCTTGGTGGGCGCAGGAATGGGCCCTGCTGTGAACTATTAGATCAAGATTTGTAATTACACGCCCCTGTTAAACAGGGGCTGAAAAATTGTGCCTTAGGCATTGGTGCTGGTGCCACAACACTGCAACCCCTCACAGATACTGTACTTGGAGCACAGCAGTCACACCTGTTGCGAAGCATCTTTTTAAAAAATTGTAATTACACGCCCCTGTTATACAGGGGCTGAAAAATTGTGCCTTAGGCACTGGTGCTGGTGCCACAACACTGCAACCCCTCACAGATACTGTACTCTGAGCACAGCAATGAGACCTGTTGCAAAGCATTGCCTAAAAATTGTAATTACACGCCCCAAAAGGGGCTGAAAAATTGTGCCTTAGGCACTGGTGCTGGTGCCACAACACTGCAACCCCTCACAGATACTGTACTCTGAGCACAGCAGTCACACCTGTTGCGAAGCATCTTTTTAAAAAATTGTAATTACACGCCCCTGTTATACAGGGGCTGAAAAATTGTGCCTTAGGCACTGGTGTGGTGGCATGGATCATTGAGGAGGAGGAAGAGGATAGTCAGTGAACATAACAGGACAGTCACTCAGCATCAGCATAGGCAGTCTTGAAGGGATGTGACATTATAAATTATTCCGTTATATCCGCTTCAGGTGTCTGGTAGCTGGTGGTGATCCAAGACTGATTCATTTTTATGAAGGTCAGTCGATCAACCGAGTCGGTGGACAGGCGCACCCTATGATCGGTGACAAATCCTCCAGCAGCACTGAATGTGCGTTCGGAAAGAACGCTGGATGCAGGACAGGCCAGTAGCTCAATTGCATACTGTGCAAGCTCTGGCCAGTGATCCATCCTCAGGACCCAGTAAGCCAGAGGATTTTCGGTGGGAAAGGTGTCCAAGTCTGACCTTGCCCCTAGGTATTCCTGCACCATGTATATCAGACGCTGGCGATGGTTGCTGGAACCGATCATACCTTGGGGCTGCGGACTAAAAAATTGTCTGAACGCATCGGTCAGACGTCCACCTTCCCCACCGCTCCTTCTGCTACTGACCGAAGCCTCAGCAACTCGTCGTCCAGGACCAGGAGTTTGTAACCTCCCAGTTTCTGGGAACGCGTTGCACAGACCTTTCTGCAAGGCCTCCCTGAGATGTCTCATCCTCTGCTCCCTCTGCGACGGCAAGATAAGGTCCGCAACCTTACCCTTGTACCGTGGATCAAGGAGAGTGGCCAGCCAGTAATGGTCACTCTCCTTGATCCGAAGAACACGAGGATCCTTCCGCAGGCTTTGCAGGATCAGGGAGGCCATGCAGCGTAGGTTAGCTGAGGCATTCGGTCCGGAGTCTTCTGGGTCACTGAGGATGACATGATCGCCAGCCACCTCCTCCCAGCCACGTACAAGTCCACTGGTTTGTTGGGACTGTACATCATCCCTAAAAGACTGCTGCTGCTGATGCTGAGTGCCAGGCTCCACCTCCATGCTCACACAATCCTCCTCCTCCTCCTCCTCCTCTTCCTGTGTGATGGGTGGGACAGAAGGAACATTGTCTGGATAAAGGGGGCCTTGAGAGACAAGGAAGTCCTCCTCTTCCTGCCTCTGTTCTGCCTCAAGTGCCCTGTCCATTATCCCACGCAGCGTATGCTCCAACAGGTGGACAAGAGGTACAGTGTCACTGATGCATGCACTGTCACTGCTCACCATCCTCGTGGCCTCCTCAAATGGTGAGAGGACAGTGCATGCATCCCTGATCATGCTCCACTGGCGTGGGGAAAAAAAGCCAAGCTCCCCTGACCCTGTCCTGGTGCCGTAGTCGCAAAGGTACTCATTGATGGCCCTCTGCTGCGTGTGCAGTCGCTGCAGCATGGCCAACGTTGAGTTCCACCTGGTGGGCATGTCACATATTAGGCGGTTCTTGGGCAGGTTCAGCTCCTTTTGCAGCTCAGTCAGCCGAGCACTGGCATTATAAGATCGGCGGAAATGCACACAGACTTTCCTGGCCTGCCTCAGGACATCCTGTAAGCCTGGGAACCTGCCCAAGAACCGCTGCACCACCAGGTTGAGGACGTGAGCCATACAGGGCACATGGGTGAGCTGCCCCTGTCGCAGGGCGGAGAGGAGGTTGGTGCCATTATCAGAAACGACCATTCCTGGCTTAAGCTGGCGTGGCGTCAACCACCTCTCGGCCTGCCCCTGCAGAGCTGCCAGAACCTCTGGCCCAGTGTGGCTCCTGTCCCCCAAACACACCAGCGCAAGCACGGCATGGCATCTTTTTGCCTGCGTACTCGCGTAGCCCCTTGTACGCCTACGGAGCACCGCTGGTTCCGAGGACAGAGCACTCGAAGAGGACATGGAGGAAGAAGAGGAGGGGGTGGAGGAGAGAGGTGTGTCACAACCAGTAGTAGCATTTTGGAGGCGTGGTGGCGGAACAACCTCCAACACTACTGCACCTTGTCCTGCATCCCTCCCAGCTACCAATAGAGTGACCCAATGGGCCGTGAAAGAAAGATAACGTCCCTGTCCATGCCTGCTGGACCATGAGTCAGCGGTAATATGCACCTTACCGCTGACCGCCCTGTCCAGCGAGGCATGGACATTGCCTTCCACATGCCAGTAGAGAGACGGAATCGCCTTCCGTGAGAAAAAGTGGCGTTTGGGAACCTGCCACTGAGGAACCGCACATTGAACAAACTCACGGAAGGGGGCCGAGTCTATCAACTGAAAAGGCAGCAGTTGAAGTGCTAGCAAATTAGCCAAGCTAGCATTCAACCGCTGGGCATGTGGATGGCTGGGAGTATACTTCTTTCGACGGTCCAGCAGCTGGGGCAGGGAAATTTGCCTGCTACAATCGGACGTCGGTGTACTGCAAGTACTTGGTTGTGACACACCTAATTCTACACCTTCAGTCCTCTCAGAGCAGCTTTCAGAGAGGACTGAAGATATAGTGGGGATGGAGATCCCAGCTGATGAGGAGCAAGGAGAGGTCCGCTTTGTTCTTTGGTGTGGGTCTTTTATGTGTGCTTGCCAACGAGCTGCATGGCAGGTCGACATATGTCTGCTCATGCTTGTGGTGCCCAAGCGGCTGATGTTTTGGCCACGCGAGATACGCTTGAGACAAATATTGCAAATAGCAGTGGTGCGATCTGATGCACTCGTCTCAAAAAAGGCCCACACCAAAGAACTTTTGTGATAACGTGCAGAGGCAGCGCCCTGCACAGGCGGAGCTCTGCGGTGTGGTACAGTTGCTGTGCTGGCCTCTAGCTGGCCTCCAGGGGGCATCCTGCCTCGTTGGACATGTGACGCTGCATCCTCCTCCTCCTCCTCCTCTCTCCCTTCAGGCACCCACGTGGAGTCAGTGACCTCATCATCCCCTCCCTCTTCACCACTAGAGCAAACCTGGCAGTAAGCTGCAGCTGGTGGAACACTACTGCCAGATTGCTGTCCTTCAGCATCCCCTCTCTCTGCGCGCACACTACTGACTTCCTCAAGCTGGGTATCATCATCCGAGCCTTCGAATCGTTGGGCATCCTCCTGGAGCATGTACCCAACACTGTGCTCAAACAGTTCGGGGGACTCCTCAGGAGGACATGGTGGGTCTAGGGAAGGGGTGGCTGATGATGCCATTGAGTACGCGTTGGCAGCTGCTCTGCCAGTACCCTGAGCCTGGGTGAGAGAGGATGAGGAGGATGAGGAGGGCTTGGTCATCCATTCTACCAAGCCTTCGGCATGATGCGGCTCCACATGTCCAGCTGCCGAAAACAAAGACAAGCGTGTCCCATGGCCACGTGCTGATGACGATGCACGACCACGTCCACGGCCAGCACTGTTGTCTCTAGAAACAGAGCCTGCCTGCCCTGTGTTCTTGCCTCGGCACGCTCTGCCTCTCCTTGGCGGTCTTCCAGCCATTGTAGTCGGTAGTGTATATAGTATAAAAAATAGAACTCCTATGTGTGCTCACAACACACTGTAGGTCCTATGGGTGCTGACACTAACACACTATAGGTACTATGTGTGCTGCTGACAAGAAAATATAGGAGCTCTGTTTGCTGCCACTAACACACTAGAAGTCCTATGGGTGCTGCTGAGAAGAAAATATAGGAGCTCTGTTTGCTGCCACTAACACACTAGAAGTCCTATGGGTGCTGCTGAGAAGAAAATATAGGAGCTCTGTGTGATGCCACTAACACACTAGAAGTCCTATGGGTGCTGCTGAGATGAAAATATAGGAGCTCTGTGTGATGCCACTAACACATTAGAAGTCCTATGGGTGCTGCTGAGAAGAAAATATAGGAGCTCTGTTTGCTGCCACTAACACACTAGAAGTCCTATGGGTGCTGCTGAGAAGAAAATATAGGAGCTCTGTGTGATGCCACTAACACACTAGAAGTCCTATGGGTGCTGCTGAGAAGAAAATATAGGAGCTCTGTTTGCTGCCACTAACACACTAGAAGTCCTATGGGTGCTGCTGAGAAGAAAATATAGGAGCTCTGTGTGATGCCACTAACACACTAGAAGTCCTATGGGTGCTGCTGAGAAGAAAATATAGGAGCTCTGTTTGCTGCCACTAACACACTAGAAGTCCTATGGGTGCTGCTGAGAAGAAAATATAGGAGCTCTGTTTGCTGCCACTAACACACTAGAAGTCCTATGGGTGCTGCTGAGAAGAAAATATAGGAGCTCTGTTTGCTGCCACCAACACACTAGAAGTCCTATGGGTGCTGCTGAGAAGAAAATATAGGAGCTCTGTGTGATGCCACTAACACACTAGAAGTCCTATGGGTGCTGCTGAGAAGAAAATATAGGAGCTCTGTTTGCTGCCACTAACACACTAGAAGTCCTATGGGTGCTGCTGAGAAGAAAATATAGGAGCTCTGTTTGCTGCCACTAACACACTAGAAGTCCTATGGGTGCTGCTGAGAAGAAAATATAGGAGCTCTGTGTGATGCCACTAACACACTAGAAGTCCTATGGGTGCTGCTGAGAAGAAAATATAGGAGCTCTGTTTGCTGCCACTAACACACTAGAAGTCCTATGGGTGCTGCTGAGAAGAAAATATAGGAGCTCTGTTTGCTGCCACTAACACACTAGAAGTCCTATGGGTGCTGCTGAGAAGAAAATATAGGAGCTCTGTGTGATGCCACTAACACACTAGAAGTCCTATGGGTGCTGCTGAGAAGAAAATATAGGAACTCTGTTTGCTGCCACTAACACACTAGAAGTCCTATGGGTGCTGCTGAGAAGAAAATATAGGAGCTCTGTGTGATGCCACTAACACACTAGAAGTCCTATGGGTGCTGCTGAGAAGAAAATATAGGAGCTCTGTTTGCTGCCACTAACACACTAGAAGTCCTATGGGTGCTGCTGAGAAGAAAATATAGGAGCTCTGTTTGCTGCCACTAACACACTAGAAGTCCTATGGGTGCTGCTGAGAAGAAAATATAGGAGCTCTGTGTGATGCCACTAACACACTAGAAGTCCTATGGGTGCTTCTGAGATGAAAATATAGGAGCTCTGTTTGCTGCCACTAACACACTAGAAGTCCTATGGGTGCTGCTGAGAAGAAAATATAGGAGCTCTGTTTGCTGCCACTAACACATTAGAAGTCCTATGGGTGCTGCTGAGAAGAAAATATAGGAGCTCTGTTTGCTGCCACTAACACACTAGAAGTCCTATGGGTGCTGCTGAGAAGAAAATATAGGAGCTCTGTTTGCTGCCACTAACACACTAGAAGTCCTATGGGTGCTGCTGAGAAGAAAATATAGGAGCTCTGTTTGCTGCCACTAACACACTAGAAGTCCTATGGGTGCTGCTGAGAAGAAAATATAGGAGCTCTGTGTGATGCCACTAACACACTAGAAGTCCTATGGGTGCTGCTGAGAAGAAAATATAGGAGCTCTGTTTGCTGCCACTAACACACTAGAAGTCCTATGGGTGCTGCTGAGAAGAAAATATAGGAGCTCTGTTTGCTGCCACTAACACACTAGAAGTCCTATGGGTGCTGCTGAGAAGAAAATATAGGAGCTCTGTGTGATGCCACTAACACACTAGAAGTCCTATGGATGCTGCTGAGATGAAAATATAGGAACTCTGTGTGATGCCACTAACACATTAGAAGTCCTATGGGTGCTGCTGAGAAGAAAATATAGGAGCTCTGTTTGCTGCCACTAACACACTAGAAGTCCTATGGGTGCTGCTGAGAAGAAAATATAGGAGCTCTGTTTGCTGCCACTAACACACTAGAAGTCCTATGGGTGCTGCTGAGAAGAAAATATAGGAGCTCTGTTTGCTGCCACTAACACACTAGAAGTCCTATGGGTGCTGCTGAGAAGAAAATATAGGAGCTCTGTGTGATGCCACTAACACACTAGAAGTCCTATGGGTGCTGCTGAGAAGAAAATATAGGAGCTCTGTTTGCTGCCACTAACACACTAGAAGTCCTATGGGTGCTGCTGAGAAGAAAATATAGGAGCTCTGTTTGCTGCCACTAACACACTAGAAGTCCTATGGGTGCTGCTGAGAAGAAAATATAGGAGCTCTGTGTGATGCCACTAACACACTAGAAGTCCTATGGGTGCTGCTGAGATGAAAATATAGGAGCTCTGTGTGATGCCACTAACACATTAGAAGTCCTATGGGTGCTGCTGAGAAGAAAATATAGGAGCTCTGTTTGCTGCCACTAACACACTAGAAGTCCTATGGGTGCTGCTGAGAAGAAAATATAGGAGCTCTGTGTGATGCCACTAACACACTAGAAGTCCTATGGGTGCTGCTGAGAAGAAAATATAGGAGCTCTGTTTGCTGCCACTAACACACTAGAAGTCCTATGGGTGCTGCTGAGAAGAAAATATAGGAGCTCTGTTTGCTGCCACTAACACACTAGAAGTCCTATGGGTGCTGCTGAGAAGAAAATATAGGAGCTCTGTGTGATGCCACTAACACACTAGAAGTCCTATGGGTGCTGCTGAGAAGAAAATATAGGAGCTCTGTTTGCTGCCACTAACACACTAGAAGTCCTATGGGTGCTGCTGAGAAGAAAATATAGGAGCTCTGTTTGCTGCCACTAACACACTAGAAGTCCTATGGGTGCTGCTGAGAAGAAAATATAGGAGCTCTGTTTGCTGCCACCAACACACTAGAAGTCCTATGGGTGCTGCTGAGAAGAAAATATAGGAGCTCTGTGTGATGCCACTAACACACTAGAAGTCCTATGGGTGCTGCTGAGAAGAAAATATAGGAGCTCTGTTTGCTGCCACTAACACACTAGAAGTCCTATGGGTGCTGCTGAGAAGAAAATATAGGAGCTCTGTTTGCTGCCACTAACACACTAGAAGTCCTATGGGTGCTGCTGAGAAGAAAATATAGGAGCTCTGTGTGATGCCACTAACACACTAGAAGTCCTATGGGTGCTGCTGAGAAGAAAATATAGGAGCTCTGTTTGCTGCCACTAACACACTAGAAGTCCTATGGGTGCTGCTGAGAAGAAAATATAGGAGCTCTGTTTGCTGCCACTAACACACTAGAAGTCCTATGGGTGCTGCTGAGAAGAAAATATAGGAGCTCTGTGTGATGCCACTAACACACTAGAAGTCCTATGGGTGCTGCTGAGAAGAAAATATAGGAACTCTGTTTGCTGCCACTAACACACTAGAAGTCCTATGGGTGCTGCTGAGAAGAAAATATAGGAGCTCTGTGTGATGCCACTAACACACTAGAAGTCCTATGGGTGCTGCTGAGAAGAAAATATAGGAGCTCTGTTTGCTGCCACTAACACACTAGAAGTCCTATGGGTGCTGCTGAGAAGAAAATATAGGAGCTCTGTTTGCTGCCACTAACACACTAGAAGTCCTATGGGTGCTGCTGAGAAGAAAATATAGGAGCTCTGTGTGATGCCACTAACACACTAGAAGTCCTATGGGTGCTTCTGAGATGAAAATATAGGAGCTCTGTTTGCTGCCACTAACACACTAGAAGTCCTATGGGTGCTGCTGAGAAGAAAATATAGGAGCTCTGTTTGCTGCCACTAACACATTAGAAGTCCTATGGGTGCTGCTGAGAAGAAAATATAGGAGCTCTGTTTGCTGCCACTAACACACTAGAAGTCCTATGGGTGCTGCTGAGAAGAAAATATAGGAGCTCTGTTTGCTGCCACTAACACACTAGAAGTCCTATGGGTGCTGCTGAGAAGAAAATATAGGAGCTCTGTTTGCTGCCACTAACACACTAGAAGTCCTATGGGTGCTGCTGAGAAGAAAATATAGGAGCTCTGTGTGATGCCACTAACACACTAGAAGTCCTATGGGTGCTGCTGAGAAGAAAATATAGGAGCTCTGTTTGCTAACACACTAGAAGTCCTATGGGTGCTGCTGAGAAGAAAATATAGGAGCTCTGTTTGCTGCCACTAACACACTAGAAGTCCTATGGGTGCTGCTGAGAAGAAAATATAGGAGCTCTGTGTGATGCCACTAACACACTAGAAGTCCTATGGGTGCTGCTGAGATGAAAATATAGGAACTCTGTGTGATGCCACTAACACATTAGAAGTCCTATGGGTGCTGCTGAGAAGAAAATATAGGAGCTCTGTTTGCTGCCACTAACACACTAGAAGTCCTATGGGTGCTGCTGAGAAGAAAATATAGGAGCTCTGTTTGCTGCCACTAACACACTAGAAGTCCTATGGGTGCTGCTGAGAAGAAAATATAGGAGCTCTGTTTGCTGCCACTAACACACTAGAAGTCCTATGGGTGCTGCTGAGAAGAAAATATAGGAGCTCTGTGTGATGCCACTAACACACTAGAAGTCCTATGGGTGCTGCTGAGAAGAAAATATAGGAGCTCTGTTTGCTGCCACTAACACACTAGAAGTCCTATGGGTGCTGCTGAGAAGAAAATATAGGAGCTCTGTGTGATGCCACTAACACACTAGAAGTCCTATGGGTGCTGCTGAGAAGAAAATATAGGAGCTCTGTTTGCTGCCACTAACACACTAGAAGTCCTATGGGTGCTGCTGAGAAGAAAATATAGGAGCTCTGTGTGATGCCACTAACACACTAGAAGTCCTATGGGTGCTGCTGAGAAGAAAATATAGGAGCTCTGTGTGATGCCACTAACACACTAGAAGTCCTATGGGTGCTTCTGAGATGAAAATATAGGAGCTCTGTGTGATGCCACTAACACACTAGAAGTCCTATGGGTGCTGCTGAGAAGAAAATATAGGAGCTCTGTTTGCTGCCACTAACACACTAGAAGTCCTATGGGTGCTGCTGAGAAGAAAATATAGGAGCTCTGTTTGCTGCCACTAACACACTAGAAGTCCTATGGGTGCTGCTGAGAAGAAAATATAGGAGCTCTGTGTGATGCCACTAACACACTAGAAGTCCTATGGGTGCTGCTGAGAAGAAAATATAGGAGCTCTGTTTGCTGCCACTAACACACTAGAAGTCCTATGGGTGCTGCTGAGAAGAAAATATAGGAGCTCTGTTTGCTGCCACTAACACACTAGAAGTCCTATGGGTGCTGCTGAGAAGAAAATATAGGAGCTCTGTGTGATGCCACTAACACACTAGAAGTCCTATGGGTGCTGCTGAGATGAAAATATAGGAACTCTGTGTGATGCCACTAACACATTAGAAGTCCTATGGGTGCTGCTGAGAAGAAAATATAGGAGCTCTGTTTGCTGCCACTAACACACTAGAAGTCCTATGGGTGCTGCTGAGAAGAAAATATAGGAGCTCTGTGTGATGCCACTAACACACTAGAAGTCCTATGGGTGCTGCTGAGAAGAAAATATAGGAGCTCTGTTTGCTGCCACTAACACACTAGAAGTCCTATGGGTGCTGCTGAGAAGAAAATATAGGAGCTCTGTGTGATGCCACTAACACACTAGAAGTCCTATGGGTGCTGCTGAGAAGAAAATATAGGAGCTCTGTTTGCTGCCACTAACACACTAGAAGTCCTATGGGTGCTGCTGAGAAGAAAATATAGGAGCTCTGTGTGATGCCACTAACACACTAGAAGTCCTATGGGTGCTTCTGAGATGAAAATATAGGAGCTCTGTGTGATGCCACTAACACACTAGAAGTCCTATGGGTGCTGCTGAGAAGAAAATATAGGAGCTCTGTTTGCTGCCACTAACACACTAGAAGTCCTATGGGTGCTGCTGAGAAGAAAATATAGGAGCTCTGTTTGCTGCCACTAACACACTAGAAGTCCTATGGGTGCTGCTGAGAAGAAAATATAGGAGCTCTGTGTGATGCCACTAACACACTAGAAGTCCTATGGGTGCTGCTGAGAAGAAAATATAGGAGCTCTGTTTGCTGCCACTAACACACTAGAAGTCCTATGGGTGCTGCTGAGAAGAAAATATAGGAGCTCTGTTTGCTGCCACTAACACACTAGAAGTCCTATGGGTGCTGCTGAGAAGAAAATATAGGAGCTCTGTGTGATGCCACTAACACACTAGAAGTCCTATGGGTGCTGCTGAGATGAAAATATAGGAACTCTGTGTGATGCCACTAACACATTAGAAGTCCTATGGGTGCTGCTGAGAAGAAAATATAGGAGCTCTGTTTGCTGCCACTAACACACTAGAAGTCCTATGGGTGCTGCTGAGAAGAAAATATAGGAGCTCTGTGTGATGCCACTAACACACTAGAAGTCCTATGGGTGCTGCTGAGAAGAAAATATAGGAGCTCTGTTTGCTGCCACTAACACACTAGAAGTCCTATGGGTGCTGCTGAGAAGAAAATATAGGAGCTCTGTTTGCTGCCACTAACACACTAGAAGTCCTATGGGTGCTGCTGAGAAGAAAATATAGGAGCTCTGTTTGCTGCCACTAACACACTAGAAGTCCTATGGGTGCTGCTGAGAAGAAAATATAGGAGCTCTGTGTGATGCCACTAACACACTAGAAGTCCTATGGGTGGTGCTGAGAAGAAAATATAGGAGCTCTGTTTGCTGCCACTAACACACTAGAAGTCCTATGGGTGCTGCTGAGAAGAAAATATAGGAGCTCTGTTTGCTGCCACTAACACACTAGAAGTCCTATGGGTGCTGTTGGGGTGCAATGCTGTGCTAACAGCACTGCGGTTGGTACTACTGCAATACTGTACTAACAGTAAGCACGCACCAGACTAATCCCCAGCAGCAGCTAATAACACACTAACTGTGCAATCCGCAGCAATGAACGATCAATGACTTAGGTAGCAATGGTTTAGCAAAGAAATAGCCAATGGTTTAGCAAAGAAGAGCAAATCTTTCAGTATCAAGCAAAGACAGAATCAGCAGACTGATCTCTCCTAAAGCCGGAACTCATGTGACCGGGGCCGATGGCGTGGCGGCCTTTTAAATGGTGGGGCGTGTACTAAAGCCCCTGAGCTGTAATTGGCTACAGGCGTCCTGCCTGTAGCCAATTATTGCTCTCCGAGTTTCGGGCGCTGTGATTGGCCAAGCATGCGGGGTCACAGTGCATGCTTGGCCAATCATCAGCCAGCAATGCACTGCGCCGGCCGCGCCGGCCGCAATGCATTGCGGGGCCGCTCGCATCACACGAATGTGATGCGAACGGCCCAAATAGTTCTGGGCTCGACGAGCGAGCGAACGCCCGATGCTCGATTCGAACATGGGTTCGAATCGAGCACCGGGCCCATCCCTACTTTTAAAACTGGTGAAGACACCAGTGATGCATAGTTCCCTGCGGCCCAGCAGGTGGCGCTGTCACTTTGGGCCGGGGTTGAACCATTGCTGCAGTACCGTACCCTTTGTGACCTCTCGCAGCGGTTGTACGGCGGGGCGGGGAACCCACGTGCTTGCTGGGAGAGGGTATAAAGGGGGCGAACATCTTGGCCAGGGGGTTCGAGTCCCAGGCACCTTCAGCCTGAGGGCTGCTGTTGGCGGTCGGTGTCCAGGTGGCCTAGGCCTGGACACCTGGAGTTTGTGTTCCATCCCAGACACCTTCAGTCTGGGGTGAGGTACTCAGCCGGAGGCCTGGGGCCCAGTACCTTCCGCTGGGTCCCGCGAGGGAGGGATTGTCCTAGGGGTCCCGGGAGTGGGGCACCCGAATCCAGAGGCGCAAGGGACCAGAGGAGGGACTCATCCGAAGACCTGGTGCAGCAGATTGCCAGTGCCGGGTGAACCTCTGGAGACCGTCCGGAGGGATATCTTTCCCGAACAGGGGCCAAGTTCAGAGAGGAAGGTGATTCATGTTCAATGACCGGTGGCAGCGGTCCAACTATTCAACTCAGGTCAGTGGCAGAGACATAGTTACATAGTTACATAGTTACATAGTTAGTCAGGTTGAAAAAAGACAAAGTCCATCCAGTTCAACCATAAAAAAATAACTAAAATAAAATAAAAAAATATCGTGCAATCCCATATACCCAATTCTATACCCACAGTTGATCCAGAGGAAGGCAAAAAACCCCAGCAGAGCATGATCCAATTTGCTACAGCAGGGGAAAAAATTCCTTCCTGATCCCCCGAGAGGCAATCGGATTTACCCTGGATCAACTTTACCTAGAACTGTTAGTACTCAGTTATATTATGTACATTTAGGAAAGTATCCAGGCCTTTCTTAAAGCAATCTACTGAGCTGGCCAGAACCACCTCTGCAGGGAGTCTGTTCCACATTTTCACAGCTCTTACTGTGAAGAAACCTTTCCGCATTTGGAGATGAAATCTTTTTTCTTCTAGACGTAAAGAGTGCCCCCTTGTTCTCTGTGTTGACCGTAAAGTGAATAACTCATCACCAAGTTCACTATATGGACCCCTTATATATTTGTACATGTTAATCATATCCCCCCTTATTCTCCTCTTCTCAAGAGTGAATAAATTCAGTTCCTCTAATCTTTCTTCATAGCTGAGCTCCTCCATGCCTCTTATCAGTTTGGTTGCCCTTCTCTGCACTTTCTCCAGTTCCCCGATATGCTTTTTGAGAACTGGTGCCCAAAACTGAACTGCGTATTCCAGATGAGGCCTTACTAATGATTTGTACAGGGGCAAAATGATGTCTCTCTCTCTGGAGTCCATACCTCTCTTAATACAAGAAAGGACTTTGCTCGCTTTGGAAACCATAGCTTGGCATTGCATGCCATTATTGAGCTTATGATCTACCAAAACCCCCAGATCCTTCTCCACTATGGATCCCGCCAGTTGTATTCCCCCTAGTATGTATGATGCATTCATATTCTTAGCCCCCAAGTGCATAACTTTACATTTATCAACATTAAACCTCATCTGCCACATAGTCGCCCAATTAGACAGGGCATCGAGGTCGGCTTGTAAATTGGAGACATCTTGTAAGGACGTTATTCCACTGCATAGCTTGGTGTCATCTGCAAAGACAGAAATGTTACTTTTGATCTCAGACCCAATATCATTTATAAAGATATTAAAAAGTAAGGGTCCCAGCACTGAACCTTGGGGTACACCACTGATAACCTTAGACCATTCAGAGTAAGAATCATTAACTACTACTCTCTGAATTCTGTCTTTTAGCCAGTTTTCTATCCATTTACAAACTGATATTTCCAATCCTGTAGACTTTACCTTACACATGAGCCGTATGTGGGGAACTGTATCAAACGCTTTTGCAAAATCCAAGTATACCATGTCCACAGCCACGCCTCTGTCCAAGGTTTTACCTGCTATTAGGCCTGTGGCAGGGGCCTCAACGGTTCATCCGGTCGGTGGCAGAGACCAAAACTCACGGTCGGTGGGAGAGACCGTGCGCCAGGCCTATTCGCTAGCAAAGGAATAGGAGAGTTCAGTTGTGCCTGGGCCTACTCGTACCCACACCCCTGTCTGTCTGTTACTGAAAGTTCAACTGATTGTGTTCACCCTGAAAGTAGAGAAATAAAGGAGTGTTGGACTTTCGATTGGTGTGGGGCTCTATGTTATTAGCAGACACATCTCCACGGAACAGCTGGAGGCTTTGTATGCAGTGAACAGACCCGGAGGTAATTCAAGTAACTCTGCACAACCCTCATACACATACGAGGGGAGAGTTTGGCGTAGTGTTCCTGCACTCTCTTCTCCCAGGTACCCCTAGACACAAGCCAATCAAACGAGAAAACCCGAGAGGGAGAGTGAGGCTCCGCTACACGTGGGGGCTCTGGTCCGGAATGTGTTTGTGCTACAATGGAGCTGGAGTTGTTGGAATTTGAAAGTGTCTGCCCGAAAGAGTTCTGAGTAGGTCGGCCATATTGGCCACTGCACCACGAGGCACACCCTCCCTGCTCAGTTCGTGGGCATGACCCAGGGAAGGAGAAAGCCCGCGAACTGGAGTGCAAGAGGGGAGGAGTCCAATCGTGTGAAGGACTACACGTGGGGACTTTGGTGCCAACAATGCAGTGTGCAATGGATCAGCAGAGAGTCGCCATGTTCACCAATGCATCGTGGATTCCTATTCATCCTACTACCATGAGTCTGACTACTGCTGCTCCGATAACGGATACGGGGATTCGGCTAAAGCCCCGGGGACGATTCACCCTGTACTCATGCATGGACGTTGAGGCCCTGGGTTTGATTTGTCCCGGCTGTTCGGGACTGGTGTGTCAGCTGAAGCCATTCAGGCGCTGCGAGGCCTGCGGAGAGTTCCTATTTGAGGTGGAACCACCTATTGAGAAACCCAGAACCATTCACCTCAACCGCGCAACAGGCCACACCACTCAAGAAGGAGGAATCGCTGCTTTTACAGCCATCTCTGTGCGCACTGCAGCGACCGCAGGGGAGGTCGCAATCACTGAGGTACGGGAGAAATCAGAGAATGCTGACTCGGTCACCACTGTTTCCCAGCGTCCACCGCCAAAGAGGAATACCGGCTTGGTTGCCCCGTCCAGTGGTTGCGGTGGATCACCCTGCTCGCCTATGCCCGCCCCAGATGGATCCGGTCGGAAGAGTCCCGGACATTCCTTCTCTACTTTGAGCCGAGGTAAGCCGGGCGGAGGGACTTGGTGTTGGGGCAGGGGTGTCAGGGATTCACGGCCCTGTGTGCCCACCGGGGGTAGCAATTCAGCCTCTACTACAGGCTACCAGCCAGCGGAGGAGTGTGACACCTCCGACCTAGAGTCTCTATCCGATCCGGGAGACGACGTCATCATAGAGGAACTTTTCGCAAAGAAGGGCTGGGACAAGATGCCTCTCTCCTCGTCCCGCAGTGTCAGGGATCCACCCATGTCTACAGGGGATAGTACACCCCGGGTGGAGGCACCAGCGCCTGAGGAGGGATCCCGTCCCCAGTCTGCCCTTCTACCTCCGGTGCCTCCTGCATCTGGCACCGGGGAAAAGAGACTGTTGCTGCGGGTGCCTATGCCTAGAATGGAGGTGATCAAGGCACCTCGTCACCCGGACGCCATCGTCCAACCGGGTGAGGGAGACCGGGCCACTATGCCTCCGCTGGCGAGACTACAGCGCCTCTTTGGCCAAAAGGTTGCTAACGAGTACGGTTGGGAGTACCCGTACTTACCTAAGGAGCTTCTATATGAAGTGGAAGTCTGCCGGGAACGCTGGTACAACGATTTTGTGTGGACGCACCTTCAGGTCCCACATGCCCGCAGGTACCTCGCGTGTTCCCCTAAAGCCTCTCAACGGTTCAAGGACTGCAAGTCAGAATGGATGCTGGGTCGGCACATCCACGCAGACAAGGTGTTAATTCGGCGCAAAGAGGGGGAGGATGTCGAATACCATGTAGAGACAATGGACCAGCACTTAAAACCCCTTGTCTTGCCGCACCCAAAGTTCTATTTGTAGGAGAAAAAAAGGACTCCGTTCTTGCTTTGCCTTGTTGCTGCTGAACTTTCGGGGGTTGTTTCCAGGGAAAACCCAGTGACTGTGCCGTGTTGATGGGTGTTTGTGCTCTCTGGAGGAATTGAAGGACTGTTGCCGCTGTTTGTTCTTCATTCTTCCATCCCACAAAGTGATTATGGACTTTGGGGTAGTTAAAGCCGCAAGAGAAAAAAAAAAAAAGAGAAGATCTTCAACCAGTGCAGTTACTGCGGCACTGTCACCAGGTGGCAGTGTTGCACACCGATATTCACTGTTCACTCACACACTTATAGAAGGAAAGGGTTTCTCTGCGGGGAGGTTCTTTCGTTCTTACACAAACATATGTGTCAGGGATATGTGTGTTTAACGTTTCTTTTCCCCTCTGCAGGAGAACATCTCATCAAGACCACTGAGAATGGGGTGGGTCTTAGTCAGGATGGGTGGGAAGGGATGTTAATGTGAACATGTGTTTCAAATAATGTTGTTATGTGTTGTTTTTTTCCTTCCCACCCCTTTCATGTCAGGTTCAGGCACAACTGTTTGGTTAGTTTTCAAAACTTTTGTATTTTTTTTTAAATTGTTAGTCGGTTTCTGGATCAGGCTATGATGGCCCCTTTAGGCATGGGTTGCTCCAGACACTGGGGACCAGTGTCCAATAACCGGGGGAGAGTGTAGCGGGTATATACTTTTAAAACTGGTGAAGACACCAGTGATGCATAGTTCCCTGCGGCCCAGCAGGTGGCACTGTGACTTTGGGCCGGGGTTGAACCATCGCTGCAGTACCGTACCCTTTGTGACCTCTCGCAGCGGTTGTACGGCGGGGCGGGTAACCCGCCGTGCTTGCTGGGAGAGGGTATAAAGGGGGCGGACATCTTGGCCAGGGGGTTCGAGTCCCAGGTACCTTCAGCCTGAGGGCTGCTGTTCGCGGTCGGTGTCCAGGCGGCCTAGGCCTGGACACCTGGAGTTCGTGTTCCATCCCAGACACCTTCAGTCTGGGGTGAGGTACTCAGCCGGAGGCCTGGGGCCCAGTACCTTCCGCTGGGTCCCGCGAGGGAGGGATTGTCCTAGGGGGCCCCGGGAGTGGGGCACCCGAATCCAGAGGCGTAAGGGACTGGAGGAGGGACTCATCCGAAGACCTGGTGCAGCAGATTGCCAGTGCCGGGTGAACCTCTGGAGACCGCCCGGAGGGATATCTTTCCCGAACAGGGGCTAAGTTCAGAGAGGAAGGTGGTTCATGTTCAATGACCGGTGGCAGCGGTCCAACTATTCAACTCAGGTCAGTGGCAGAGACCTGCTATTAGGCCTGTGGCAGGGGCCTCAACGGTTCATCCGGTCGGTGGCAGCAACCAAAACTCACGGTCGGTGGCAGAGACCGTGCGCCAGGCCTATTCGCTAGCAAAGGAATAGGAGAGTTCAGTTGTGCCTGGGCCTACTCGTACCCACACCCTTGTCTGTCTGTTACTGAAAGTTCAACTGATTTTTATTTCTCTACTTTCAGGGTGAACACAGAGTGTTGGACTTTCGATTGGTGTGGGGCTCTATGTTGTTGGCAGACACATCTCCACGGAACAGCTGGAGGCTTCGTATGCAGTGAACAGACCCGGAGGTAATTCAAGTAACTCTGCTCAACCCTCATACACATACGAGGGGAGAGTTTGGCGTAGTGTTCCTGCACTCTCCACTCCCAGGTACCCCTAGACACAAGCCAATCAAACGAGAAAACCCGAGAGGGAGAGTGAGGCTCCACTACAACTGTATACAGCAAAATGTTGTGATGATGTAAGTTACATATATTAAAGCTACATCCCAATTGGGGTTATTATATAAGGAGTGTGTTAGCAGAGAAAACAATGTTTTCTTTGTCATCCATTAAGGGACACAGGAATTCAAAAATTTATGAACAGTTAGGTTATTTTGCTACCTACAGGAGGATGGGACACTGAAAAAACTGTTTGAGTAAGCTCCCCGTATTACTTTGCCTCCATAGGTTTTTTTTTTTTTTTTTCACTAGTGTCCTAGGAGGTTGGACACAAACATTTTCACCTCTGCTGCAAAAAAGTGTGTTAGCCTTATTATTCTTATTTTTCATTGTTGACTTCAATCAAGATACTTGGTACACTTTAGAATAGATGTTTTTTTCTTCAGTGACTTTAAACAAAACTTTTAAATCACTTCTTGAGCTAGTCTCTACACAGCTATCCAGATCAACATATCCTCAGCTGGAATGTTAAGGTAAGGTGAACAGATTTTTAAAATGAAATCCGGGGACATATTCTTTTTTTTTTACTAGTAATTCTGCACTGACTGTCTTTGAAATTGCCCCAGCCCCTGTTCAAATCCAATCCAGGGATAAAACCGGGGACAGACTTGGTCCAGGCACAGTGTCCTCAATCCGGGGACTGTCCCTGGAAACCGGGGATGTCTGGTCACCCTAGGTAAAGGGGCTAGTGGAATGTAGCCTTCCGGCACTGGGCTCTACATTGTGGATCTTTCTAAGTAATGTGTTAGTTAACTGCAAAGTGCTATCTGGGTGGAAAGTTGTGGCACATCCTCTAGTGTGACCCAGCCTCTGAAAACTCACTTTGATGTAGGTGGGGACAAAAGTCTCATTCCTGCATCACTGGCCTGGTTGATGTGGGGTCTCTGCAGGGGTAACATATTGGAAGCCTCCCAGATATTTGCCCCCCCTTGTTACTCCTTCACAAGAAAATAAACATATACACAGACACTGTGACAAAGTCCTTTCTAAAAAAAATATATAGACATTTCCCTCTCCATATAAATCCAACATCCATCACGTCGTCCAATGATGTAGATTCAACGTTGATCACTGTGCACAATGAGCTGAAGACCCTTTAAGATGGCAATCTGTCCCGATTACTGAAGCAAGCTGCTCACACAGTCTTTAAGTGCACTCCAGCACCATCCTCTCCAAAGTCTAACTCTGACCCTTCTGGGCATCCATTTTAATGTGTGCCTGATGCTCTAATTACCATCTCTGATTCAGATTCCTCACAGTCGACGACTGGAGAGTCTGTTTTTGAGCAAACTGACTATGACTCCAATTTGCAAGGGGTTATTTCTAACCTGATTAATGCCGTACCTGCTACAATAGGGGATCAGCTTGCTGTTCTATGCCTTGGGCTCCTTCCATTACAAGAACCTTCCTGCTACACCTGGTATTTAAGTCACTCCTCTACAAGGACTGGAAACAATCCGTAGGATCCCAGACCCTTCCTGTCAATGCGATGAAGTAGTCTCTGTCCACTGTATTCACTTCAGTGATTCATCCTCACAAGAATACAATGATGATGTCCTCACTTTTAGGGATTTTACTGACAGGTAATTACATTCCCTACATGGATATCAGTTTGAATTAATGGGAGTGACCCTCCATTCTGTGTTGACAGTGACCTTGATTTGTCAAATGTGTTACCATGGGTTTAATCCCTAAGGAGGCTCCCCCATCTCTGTTTATACAGTGAGTCAATCCCCAACACAGTTAGTAAGCACCCCCTAGGGACACACTTAACCCTTTGATCGCCCCTGGTGTTAACCCCTTCCCTGCCATGTCATTAGTACAGTAACAGTGCATATATTTAGCGCTGATCCTTGTAATAATGTCACTGGTCCCCAAAAAAGTGTCAAAAATGTCAGTTAGGTGTCTGATTTGTCCGCCGCAATGTCGCAGTCCCACTAAATATCGCTGATCGCCTCCATTACTAGTAAAATAAATTAATAAATAAAAATGCCATAAATCTATCCCATAGTTTGTAGACACTATACATTTTGTGCAAACCAACCAATATACGCTTAGTGGGATTTTTTTGACCAAAAATATGTAGCAGAATACATATTGACCTAAATTGAGGATTTTTTTTTTTTTTTTATTTATTGGGTATGTTTCATAGCAGAAAGTAAAAAATATATATATATATATTTCACAATTGTAGCTCTTTTTTTGTTTAAGAGAGCAGTTAAGAGAGCCGCTGGTTTGATTTCGGGCCCTGCATACAGCACCGCCAACCCCCGGCAATCTTACTCGACCCACTCTGGCACAGTTAGTCTAGGGTTAAACTTATATCACATTCAGTAATATTGCAAGGGGCAATCTCTTTTGCAGTAAGACAACACACTGAGGCGAGAGATCAAATGCAACAGCTTTACTTTTATATCAAAAGCATAGGCAGGACAGAACACATGCAACTTGCTTACAGAGCCCTGCAGCAATAGGTGTAGCCCACAATAGCATACCTCCCAACTTTTAAAATGGACATTCATTCAGATTTTTTACCCCAGCATTAAAGTTGTTGAGCTGGGGGGGGGGGGGGCCCCGCGGGATGGACATTTTTTTTTATTCATAAAGTGAAGTTGTTGAGCGGGGGGGGGGGGGGCGGCGCGACAAGGGGGGGGCGGACTTCACTAAACATACAACAGGGACGTCCGTCAGAACTCACCTCCTCCTCCTCCTTCCTCTGCCTCCTGTGTCCTGCTGTGGTTGTGCGGGAATACAGAAGGTATCGCGGGACTGCGGGAAAGTGGTGTCACTGCGGAATCCGTGCGGGTTGGGAGGTATGCAACAATGGCCCAGCGCGGTAACCCACCGCGCGCAGCTATTATGGTGTACGCGCCCTGTGGCGCACTAAACAATATTCTATCTCCCCTCCCTGGTCAGGCCTGACATAGAAGAGATCTCAGTCTTTTCACTTGTTATTTCTTCGCCTGCAAACTTTCGGTGGTGCACTTGATGAAATAGCATTTGTAATCCACAAGTAGGCAGTCTCAAGGAACACTATACTGGAGACCCTTTAACTCTGTCCTGCTACTGGTCTCCTAATGGAACAACAAACTAACGATAGGTGGGCCAAGGCAGTCTATAGGCCTAAACACGGTACAGTCTATTGGCTTGAGCAAGTGCTCGCTCACCACTCCGGACGCGATCCCAGTCCGGGACTTCCACCTGCTGTGTCTCCGCACACAGCGTCTGCAACGATCGGGTCCCCGATCTAACTGATGTCCTCACTCGACAAGTCCGGTGCCACCCAGGCTCCGCAGTGGGGTGGAAGGCTCTTCGGAAGTTGCGCAAGGCCCCAGGCTTCAGGCCTTGCGCTGCAGCAGATCCGCACAGGAAGAAACTGTTGCTTGCAGCACGGTGTCCCAAAGAGGCCGAGCTCTGCCTCGCCTCCCTCTTAAATAGCCTCTCCCATGAGTCTCTGCAGTGGCTAATTGCACTCTGGGTGTGCCGAACGGGGTTCTGGGTAACGTAGTCCCGGGGCCTTAAAAAAGACCCTGCTACACACAAAAAATAAAAACCACAGAGGTGACCAAATACCAACAAAAGAAAGTCCTATTTGCGGGGAAAAATGGACGTCCATTTTATTTGGGTACAGCGTCACACAACCGCGCAATTGTCAGTTAAAGCAACGCAGTGACGTATCGCAAAAAATGGCCTAGTCAGGAAGGGGTTAAGTACGAAATTTAAGACAGGTTGCCCACAATGGTCACTTTTTATTTCTAAATAGCTTATTGCTGCAAAAAAAAGGCTATCAGTACATGTATTACCTACATCTTTTTTTTTCGAGATATCGTTTGAATCCCGAATTATACACCACATGTCTACTGCACATTACATTATAACTCAAGAAACATCCCCATGTTACAAGAATATATTGCTTATCTGATATGTTTCACCAAACCCTCAAAGCTGCTTACCAATATTCTTTAGCTTTCATTTTTACAGTTAATGAAAGCTGTGAATTGTCAAAGCTTTCAAGTTTCCTTGTTGTGATTTTATTAAGTTTGAAATCCCTTTATCTTTCTGAGCCTGACATTTTAAGAGCACTATTTTCTACTGGAAAAAATCGAGTTAGGTTACTTTGACTTCCTACAAAGGTCACTTCATCGCCTTTCAGTCTGTTCAAGCATTTCAACCTTTCACCACAAGATGGTGCTGCAACATTTGTATTGTAGTTTTTCAAGGAATTATTGACAATAAGGTGAACTAAATTTAACAAATGACTGATGTAGTCATTGGACCAGTATTAACAGTTCTTCCCTACTTTAATTGAGATTCATAACCAGGATCTCTTTCACTTTATCGGTAGTTCATCTAAAGCCACTAAAATTAATTTTCCCATCTCCTATCATATCAGCCAGGATCATGGTCGGCAGTGTTTGGTTGACTTAAAGTAAAAGAAGGTTAAATTATTGATCTGTCATGATTAACACTGATTAACTGGTTATTTTGAATGGAAAAAGTCAGACCGGATATTAATTGGAATGCCATGCAATTGTCCAAAGCAATTTATGTTCTTGACTATTAGCTGTCAGTAATGTTTACTGTTTGTCCAGTTGTACAAATACAAAAAAAATAACTTATTTTTTTTATGTCAGACCTGTTTAGCTGGTGTCTATTTAGTCAAACACACCCCTTTGAGTTTTTTTGATCTATTTAACTACCGTCCTATTTTACAAACTCTTGTCATGTGCCCTGGTATGTTGCCTCCGATCGTTTTTATCAGGTGAATTTTCGGAGTGTAGTTGGCCATACACTGAGCACATTTTGTCAGGTTTCTAATAAATCTCCTGAAATTCAATCACTGGGTGGACCTAGCGGCACCACTTTGTACAAAATCATTCAATTGAAAAATGGAAGAAAACGCCCTTGGAATGGCATTGCTGCAAAGATTTGCATTCCCCATGTTTGATCTCCTTGCTTTACCCCCAACTTACTGCTGGCTCTTCACCACTACATCACACCTACATGCAGAAGTGGGAAGCAGATCTCACTAAAACATTAGAGCGACAACAATGGCAGCAAATCTGGAAAACTAACAAATCTTGCTTTCAGAATGTGCTTGCTCGTGAAACTAACTACAACCATTGTACCATCTGACAGTTGCGCATTACACCTCAGTGGGGCAGGGTGTGGTACTAAGGGTTCCTTGGTGGGAGGCATCCCTCTAGCATCAGTTGGACCAGGGGACAGCATTGGACAAGATTCTCCTGCCCTACCACCCATTTATTTCTGCAAAGGTTTTTTTTTTAATTTGGTTCCCGTTCTCTTAATGTTGGTTTTAGATGGGGACCGGGGATGTCGTAGCAGCGGGCAGAGGTCGTAGGGTTTTTGAAGGCAGGGATAGTTACGTTCTTTGGAGAACAATAGGTTGGGCCCATCTCTGGTATGGGTGTACCTGCCCTAACAGGTCTGAAGTAATACGTGTTGGGGCAGTTGACTGTATTGGCTGGAGAATTTGCCAAACAACTGTCCCCAAGCCGGTGTAAGTTGCGGCTGGGGATGATAGAAAGGCAAGGTGGTGGCAGATACAGCTAGTTGGTCAGTCAAGTGTGCATTCAAAAATCCTAAGACATAGAAAAGCAGGCAGTTACATTCAGTCTGATATGTTATGGTATGTTTCCACATTCTGTCATGCTACAACCAAAAACGTAAATGTATTTTATTGGGATTTTATGTGATAGACCAACACAAAGTGGCACATAATTATGAAGTAGAAGGAAAATGATAAATGGTTTTCAGTTTTTTAACAAACAAATATGTGAAAAGTGTGCCGTGCATTTGTATTCAGCCCCCCTGAGTCAATACTTTGTAGAACCACCTTTTACTACAATTACAGCTTCGTGTCTCTACCAGCTTTGCACATCTAGAGTGACATTTTTGCCCAGTCTTATTTGCAAAATAGCTCAAGCTCTGTCAGATTGGATGGAGAGCATCTGTGAACAGCAATTTTCAAGTCTTTATACAGATTCTCAATTGGATTTAGGTCTGGTCTTTGACTGGGCCATTCTAACACATGAATATGCTTTGATCTAAACCATTCCATTGTAGCTTTGGCTGTATGTTTAGGGTCGTTGTCCTGCTCGAAGGTGAACCGCCGCCCCAGTCTCAAGTCTTTTCCAGACTCTAACAGGTTTTCATCTAAGATTGCCCTGTATTTGGCTCCATTCACCTTCCCAACAACACTAACTAGCTTCCCTGTCCCTTCTGAAGAAAAGAATCCCCACAACATGATGCTACCACTACCATGTTTCACGGTGGGGATGGTGTGTTCAGGGTGATGTGCAGTGTTAGTTTTCCACCATACATAGCGTTTTTCTTTTAGGCCAAAAAGTAAAATGTTGGTCTCATCTGACCAGAGCACCCTTTTCCACATGTTTGTTGTGTCCCCCACATGGCTTCTTGCAAACTGCAAACGGGAGTTCTTCTTGCCACTCTTTTATAACAGCCAGATTTGTGGCGTGCACGACTGATAGTTGTCCAGTGGACAGATTCTCCCACCTGAGCTGTGGATCTCTGCAGCTCCTCCAGAGTTACCATGGGCCTCTTGGCTGCTTCTCTGATTAATGCTCCCCTTGCCCGGCCTGCCAGTTTAGGTGGATGGCCATGTCTTGGTAGGTATGCAGTTGTGCCATCCTTTTCCATTTTCGGATGATGGATTGAACAATGCTCCGTGAGATGTTCAAAGCTTGGGATATTTTGTTATAACCTAACCCTGCTTTAAACTTCTCCACATCTTTATCTCTGATCTGTCTGGTGTGTTCCTTGGCCTTCACGATGCTGTTTGTTCACTAAGGTTCTCTAAAAAATCTCTGAGGGCTTCACAGAACAGCTGTATTTATACTGAGATTAAATTACACAGGTGGACTCTATTTACTAATTAGGTGACTTCTGAAGGCAATTGCTTTCACTAGATTTTAGTTAGGGGTATCAGAATAAAGGTGAGCGGAATACAAATGCATGCCACATTTTCAGATATTTATTTGTAAAGAAAATTGAAAAACATTTATAATTTTCCTCCCACTTCACAATTATGTGCCACTTTTTGTTGGTCTATCACATAAAATCCCCCAAAAATACATTTACGTTTTTGGTTGTAACATGACAAAATGTGTACAATTTCAAGGGGTATGAATACTTTTTCAAGGCACTGTATATCTATCTATCTATATACATATGTAGCGGCCTCACCCCATCTCCTTTTTCTAGGGGTATGTCACATGACAGGGTGAGATGCGCTACGGCCCATGTCCTCCCCATAGCTGTGGGTGAGGTGAAGGCCAGCACCAGTATCTTCCTCGGGCCAATGTGTGTTAGTTATGAAGCTCAGTCCTGCTATGCTGAAACCTCCCTTGCTCCCATTAACCAGAGTCCATACACCGATGCAGGGTCCAACACTTGTTTATTATACTTCCACAACAAACAGTTCTTTCACAGCCGATTAGTTGCGACCCATAACATAATGCAAACGGTGGGATGAGCAGGCCGAGGCACTATCCTGATTTCAATCTAAACCCCTGTGGTTTCACCAGGGGTTATAGCAGCTTTGCTTAGCACAGAACATAGAACTTGTGAGTCTCTACCAGCAACTCCATAGAACATAGATGGGAGTACCTTCGCTGCGTTGCGGCCCCTATCAGGGGAAGATGTCCCTCTAAGGGAGTTACCGGAGGCCCATCCGTCACCGGGTTGATGTTGCTCCGGAATCTCCAGACGGGTGACCTCCCCGGCCTCCTCACCTCAGATGCGGGTCCCCTCGCAAGGCGGCACCCTCGGATCACTTCGCCCTCGCGGGACCCAGTCGAAGTTACTGGGCCCCAGGCCTACGATATAGTACCTCACCCCAGGCTGAAGGTGCCTGGGATGGACCCCAACTTCATTCCGGTCAGGCCTAGGGCGCCTGGGCCGGAACCTTGAACCGCCCGCACCCAGGCCTAAGGTGCCTGGGTGCGTGAAGAGAAAATCCTCGAAAGACCTCGTGGCAAGGGCGTCTCCCCCTTTTATCTCCTCCCTTCAACACCACGGCGGGTTCCCCGCCCCAGCCGTACCATCTCCGGAAAGGGACAAAAAGGGTAGCACTGCGGCAGTGATTCTACCTTGAGCCTGTAGGTACCCCGCCACCCACAGGCCAAGGAGAATAATACACCACCCAATCCTCCACGAATTACAAAAAGGGGTCCAGAACCTTCACAATTACACACCTGGGTCACACTACCCCCAGGTGTACCCCAACTAAATTTAAAGACCCCGCTACATACTCCCCCCTGTGATTTGACGCTGGTCCCCAGCGTCTGGTGCAACCCCATGTCTCCCAAGGAGTGGTGACATGAAGCGAGCCTCAGAGGCTATCCCTAAAAATTTTGAATCCCGTGTGTGCCAAGACCTGCTCAAGGGGAAAGGGAACTATAAAACAATAAACTTTTATATAAAACATCTATCATGTACACATGTACAATCCCTCCTGTCACTGTCTAAGAACCACCCCATACTCAGTAGTCTTGACCAACGAATCTCCTGCAGAAGGGAAACAAAAAAAAAACAGACAACATCCTAACATCATGTGAAAATTTGGAATGAATGGGTCCATCAGCCGAGGGACCCATTTGCTCCAACTAGTGTGGTGTAAAAGTGTGCAGAAAAACAAACGTTGCACAACACTGCCACCTGGTGACAGCGCAGCGGTAATGACACTTGGTGCTCCTTCATTCTTCATGAGTCCCTACACTAATTCTACCCCAAAGTCTGTCCTTGATTCATAGAAAAATAGAGTGGGAAGAAAAAAAAACAAATAAAAAAACAGGGTATTGTTCAGACGTTCTAGCAAAGGCTCTTCCAGGAAAATCTGTAGCTGAAAACATACTCATGAGTCTCTCCTCACAAGTAAAACCTCGGATCAGGTAAGAACAACGGCTTCAGATGCTTATCAAACACTTTGACTAAATATTCAACATCCTCTCCCTCCTTTCTGCAGATAAGCACTTTATCAGCATGAATATGGCGCCCCAACTTCCAATCCGCTCTGCAGTCCTTGAATTTCTTGGACACAGGCGGCGAACAGGACAAGTATCGCCGGGCCTGAGGCACTTTGAGCTTCTCCCAGACAAATTTGTCGTACCATCTCTGTCGCAGGACCTCCACTTCATAAAGTAAGTCCCGAGGCAAGTAGGGATACTCCCATCCATACTCACGGGCGACTCTCTGGGAGAAAAGTCGTTGCAATCTGGCCAAAGAAGGCATGACATCCCGCTCACCTTCTCCCGGCTGCACGATGGCCTCCGGGTGCCGAGGTACCTTCACTACCTCGGGTGGCTTTGCCTTTGGCGCACGCAATGACGCGCGCTGCATCCCCACAACCAAAGCAGGTGATGTTGTGGAATGTGGAAAGTCAGTCGGAGGACTAAACTCCCTCCTGAGCTCCGGGGCCTGCGCCCGGGGCGTGCTGTCTTCTATAAACATGGGGGAATCCTGCGGTTTGCATAGCACAGGTAGCGGGCGTTTGTCCCAGCCCTTCCGGTGAAACAGTTCATCTATTTCCCCGTCATCCCCACAGTCCGACAACGATTCCAGGTCGGAGGTGTCATACATCTCGGCGGGAAGGTAGTCTTTAGTAGACGGAGAACTACCCTCCCTTGCGGGCTCCACCTCCAGTGGACCCCCGACACCTCCAACCACCACCACAGTCCCAGCCCCTGGCTCACCTGGACCTTTTTCAGCACTGGGATGTCCAGGACTCTTCCAACCGGATCCATCCAGGTCCGGCAAGCGGCGGGATGAAGCTCGACAACGACCACAGGAGGCCTGCACCAGGCCTATCTTCCTCTTCGGAGGTGGCAGCAGGGAATCTGTGGTGACCGAAGCAGCATCCTCAGATTTTTCTCTCTCAGTCTCTGGTTGGGCAGTCCCGTCGCCCTGGTCAGCGCGTACGGGGACCTCCGCAAAGGCCTGGATCTCCCCTTCCGGAGTGGCGGTACCTGTGATGCAATTGAGGCGAAGGGCCCGGGGCCTTACTGTGGATGATTCAACCTCAAACAGAAATTCTTTACACGCTTCACAACGCCCAAATGGCTTTAGTTGGACCACCAGTCCCGAGCATCCGGGACAGATCACACCAAGGGCCTCCGTGTCTCTGCATGAGTACAAAGCCAACTGTCCTCGGGGCCTGAGTCTTATCCCCGTGTCTGTAAGGGGAGCAGCAAAAGCAGTCATCTTCGTGGGGTATAATACCGGCATCCACGGGGAGCTTGAGGCCATCCCGACCACCTGCTGCTCCATCACGCGCTGACCACGCGCCGGAGTCTCCACGTGTATCTCCACATATGGCCAGACTCCTCCCACGACTTGCACGTTTTCGCGGGCTTCCCACAGTCCCCGCCCACGAATTGCGCAGTCATGGGTTGCCTCATGGCGCAGTGCAGCAAACACCCCCACATGTAGTACTTCACACGGCTGGGCTTTTCCCTCTTCCCGCTCTTTCTGCATGGGCCTTTCCCGTCTTGGGGTCATTTCCACGACTTCGAGCACAGGGACGCACTTTGGCCAATCACATGGCTGACCTGCTCGGACCTCCTCCAGCCAGCAAAGTCCAGACACAGCCATTTCAAATTTCAAAGTCAACACACATTTTATCCCGGACGAGCCCCCACGTGTAGCGGCCTCACCCCATCTCCTTTTTCTAGGGGTATGTCACATGACAGGGTGAGATGCGCTACGGCCCATGTCCTCCCCATAGCTGTGGGTGAGGTGAAGGCCAGCACCAGTATCTTCCTCGGGCCAATGTGTGTTAGTTATGAAGCTCAGTCCTGCTATGCTGAAACCTCCCTTGCTCCCATTAACCAGAGTCCATACACCGATGCAGGGTCCAACACTTGTTTATTATACTTCCACAACAAACAGTTCTTTCACAGCTGATTAGTTGCGACCCATAACATAATGCAAACGGTGGGATGAGCAGGCCGAGGCACTATCCTGATTTTAATCTAAACCCCTGTGGTTTCACCAGGGGTTATAGCAGCTTTGCTTAGCACAGAACATAGAACTTGTGAGTCTCTACCAGCAACTCCATAGAACATAGATGGGAGTACCTTTGCTGCGTTGCGGCCCCTATCAGGGGAAGATGTCCCTCTAAGGGAGTTACCGGAGGCCCATCTGTCACCGGGTTGATGCTGCTCCGGAATCTCCGGACGGGTGACCTCCCCGGCCTCCTCACCTCAGATGCGGGTCCCCTCGCAAGGCGGCACCCTCGGATCACTTCGCCCTCGCGGGACCCAGTCGAAGTTACTGGGCCCCAGGCCTACGATATAGTACCTCACCCCAGGCTGAAGGTGCCTGGGATGGACCCCAACTTCATTCCGGTCAGGCCTAGGGCGCCTGGGCCGGAACCTTGAACCGCCCGCACCCAGGCCTAAGGTGCCTGGGTGCGTGAAGAGAAAATCCTCGAAAGACCTCGTGGCAAGGGCGTCTCCTCCTTTTATCTCCTCCCTTCAACACCACGGCGGGTTCCCCGCCCCAGCCGTACCATCTCCGGAAAGGGACAAAAAGGGTAGCACTGCGGCAGTGATTCTACCTTGAGCCTGTAGGTACCCCGCCACCCACAGGCCAAGGAGAATTATACACCACCCAATCCTCCACGAATTACAAAAAGGGGTCCAGAACCTTCACAATTACACACCTGGGTCACACTACCCACAGGTGTACCCCAACTAAATTTAAAGACCCCGCTACACACATATATATATATATATATATATATATATATATATATATATGCAACAATCTCCTCAATAGTTATTGTGCAGACAGCTGATAAAATTGTTTAATGTAAAAAAAAATGCCTCGTCCATAATCCAAAAACAGTCATGTGTTTTGAAAAAAAAGGTGTTCTCTCTCCTCCATAACCCTGAATGAGATGCGTTTGGTGGGTAGCACTGCCTGCCAAATGTGATAATATTGGAGTGATAATATTATTTAGAAATATGCACTACTTTTTGCTACCAAAGAATATTTTGGAGCCCAACCGAAGTGCCTAATGATTTTTGCATTTTAATTATAGCCCAGTTAAATGAGGTGCACAGCCCGCAGGATCTAATAACAGCCCACAAATATTCTCAGACACGGTCAGAATTGCCAGATTGCCAATCTGGTCCCACAGCTGTTTTTTTTTTTTCATTTGATCCGTAACTACCATGCTTAATTTCTTCATAGTACTGCTTGACTGGTGGCAGCAAAAAAGAAAATAACACATAATCTTGTAGCCTTTTGATTTAAAAAAATACAGGGACGTGTTAGAAGGGTAGGGATAGAATAGTATGGTCAGAAAAAAAGGGTAATAAAGTAGTGATCTCTATCTTTAGACTGATATTAACGTGTACATGGTATGGACAGAGTGCAAAATTACAAAGTATGAAGAGCTCTGCAGCCTGTTGAGAATTCAAAAAAGCTCAGAATCCTTAAAGCCTAAGTGTGGTCAAAATAAGAAACACAGCACAAGGGACACGGCTTACTATTGATGTGCTATGTCCTTTGTGCTTTTGGTTCCTGGTTTCCTCAGGGGTTATTAGAACTAAGGGAGCGGTCATATGCACTCATCAAGAGAGCTCAACTATGCCCATCCTTTCCACCCATCTCTGCCATTCAAAGGGGCTGGTACTAAAGCTTCTATGAATGAAACATGATCTATAAATGGAGGGCGGGCAGATAATTGAAAGGTCCACTCCCTCCAATCATATGTAGCGCCCACCCCATTTAGGGGTGCTATATACACAAATTTAGGGGCTGGTCTGAGTTAGGAGTTGGACTCAGACCATTCTCATTTGTAGGTTGTGCTATTTTTATTTCTCCAGGTGTTATACTGGTGTGCAGTTCCCTGTGGCCTGTAGGTGGCACTGCCATGATGGGTCAGGGTTGAACCATCAGTACGAGTGCTGTGCCTTGGGGTGTCCTCTCTCGGCAGCGTTACAGTGGGCGTGGTTGGCCTGCTGTGCATGCTGGGAGAGGATAAATAAGGGGCAGATGCCGCCTGGGAGGGGTCACTCTCGGGAGTTTGTGAGGAAAGTCGGAGTCCAGGTGCGTGGCGCCCGGCCCTCCAGGCCATTGGGCCACGTGCGCATCAGTCCCAGGCAACTTTAGCCCTGGGGCTGCAGCTTCAACACTGGGCCCAGCACCTTTAACTGGAGCCCACTTCTGGGAAGAGGAATCCCAGGGTGTCCCTCGCGAGGGAGCCCGCTTCTAAGAAGAGGAGGCCGGGGGAGGACCTTTCTGACGGACCAGTGAGAGTTCACGGTGAAAGAAGGGGCCCGGTAACTCTCTGGAGGGATTCATCTATCCACCAAGGGCCTAGTAATGTGCTGTTGCTGGCACCTGCCCTTATATTGCTAAGCTGAGGAGTTTGGGACCTGATAGATTCTGTGGCAGAGAGTCTCCTGATCGTATCTAGGGAAAGAACCTGAAGTGAACGTTCGAGCATCATTCCGGCTGCTAGGATCCGCTCTTACAGGAGACTATCCGGGTGAGCTAAACCTACTCTGGGATAGAGTAGTGATTGTAATATCTACTTGTGCCTGGACCTACCTCCCAAAGCCTTGCTGTCCTGTCTCTTCTCCACCCTTTTTCTATCTGCTGAATATTGAGAAAAATAAACTCAACGTTGGAGTTTAGAGTGGTGTGGACATTGGAATTACTTGGGGGAAAACAGAGACTTGTCCCTATATCCTAGGAGATGAGAACCAACTGATGGAGAACCTAGCTGTGGGACCCAAATACATAACACCGCTTAACTTCCTCAAACAGGAGGGTATGGGCCAGTGGCGGTGGCCAGTGGCGCCGCCCCCCCTCCTGTAGTAAAAAAAAAAAAAAAAAAAGTTTTTTTTTTTTAATGGCCCCTTTAAGAAAAAAAAAAAAATGTCCTTTAGGTAAGTACACTTGAGCGCCGGACACCAGAGCCCTATGGGAAGCGCCACGTCAATGCAATCACGAGATTGCAGACATGGCGCTTCATTTGTGAGCTTTTAACCCGCCTTGCGGCGCAATGCAAAGCGCCGATTAGCTTCCGCCCGTAGAATCACTATGGGTGCCGGGCGGGAGCATTGTTGTTTACTATCACAGCTGTTACTTCCGGTTTCGTGGAATAGACGAAAACCGGAAGTGACGTCACGTCGGCAGCTCCGTTCTTTGCATAGCCTGAGCGGAGCTGCAAGCAAGCAGGTAAGAAGACTACAGGCGCGGCTTAACAGGCGCGGCTTTTAACATGTTATAAAACATGTAGCTTCCCGGCACAGTGTTGTGTAAAGAGCAGGAGGTATGATTGTTAAACCTTTTTTGGTGGGGATAGCATCTGGACAATCAGAATGCACACTGCTTTGTGCATTATAAGAGAGGTGATTGCTAAAGCTATAGGTAGTACTGTATTACCAGGAGCGGCTTTTAACATGTTATATATTTTCCTGGGCCCCATCAAGTCAACAACGGAGCCCAGGAGATGACAGTACAGGAGGGACTTTTTTTCCATTTTCGGGCGCAGGCAGATAAACCTGCGCCGCATGTAGCTCTGCACAGTCCCGGCCAGCCGCTTATCACTTTCTATGCCTTCCCCTATGGTGGATTGATTCCTATGTAGATCCGGACCGCTCCTCTCCCCCATGTGCTGGCGCTGAAGCCTGAGAGACTCATGTGAGGCAGTGACTGGCAGCGAGTGGAGGTGAACAGGCAAGCAGCCCCCTGCACTCAGTGACACTGACACAGCAGCACACAGGCTACTCTGTAATTAAGGTACAGTCCCCAGACTCCCTGCTGTGTGCTTGTGATCATTATCATGATCAAAGCACAGCAGGTGCTGTATGGCTATGTCAGTGTGTCATATGGTTGTTGTTGGGGTTGCCACCTGTCCGGGATTCACCCGGACAGTACGGGTTTAGAGTGATTTTGAGTCATGTGTCCGGGTCTCCTTCCGCCTTGAACCCGGACACATGATCCAGACCCTTACTGTGGCTCAGAGCTCAGTCTGTTCAGCTTGGGGCCAGGGCAGGAACATAACTAGTGTTTATCGGGCACAGGTTCTTATCCCTAATACAGCAGAGTCCCGACGCCCGCTTCATAGAGTGCACTCGAACCCTGGACAACTTTACAGAGAGGAAAAGACTGCTAAAGAGGTCCGCTGCCAGTCCGCTCTGGCCAGTGGTGTCCTGTCAGTGTTCGGGTGTCAGTGGAGAATTGGAGGACAGCGCGCTGGATCAGGGATGGGGGCTGACCGGGAACAGACCCTGCAAGAGTCTAGCCACAGAATCGGCTACAGCTGGTAAGAAACACACTGACCTAAGGAGGGAGGGGGGAGAGGGGGAAATTCTTAGGATTCTTTGCTATCACCTCTGTGTTGTTGTGATGATCGGGAGTCGGGGCCGGTGCCAGCATGACAGTGTTCTGCATATGAACGAGAATAGTGTGTCCCCTCCACATGTCCTCCTGTCACTCTGCCTGTTCTGTCTCAACTACAAAGCGATAAAGTTCATCTCCAGGTTTAAGTAGGCCTTACTCAAGCTGGTTTGATATTCATCCCTTGCATCGATACAGGCAGTTGGTAATTGGTCGACTAAAGGTTCGTGTCGATCCTCCCTTGGTTACCTTGACTTCTACCTTCCGGACTTTGTTATCGTCGCTGGGCATAACTTTAGTAATAAGACCCATAGGCCACTCATTCCGACAAACTTCCTTGTCTTTTAGAAGGATGAGGTCTCCAACCTTAAGATTCGGCTTAGATGCTTGCCATTTGTTACGACCTTGAAGGTGGTGACTGGTGAAGATACTTTTTCTTCCAGCAATGCCAGAACACATTGGCTAGATGCTGCACCTGCTTCCATTGATGCCTTTAATGGTGTAACCGCAGCTTCTGTTTTGTACTTACAGAAGTGTGGAGTGAGGTGTTCACAGTTCTTATTTTCTTATCATCTTCAGGGTTTACTAGCCCATAGGTGGTGTCAATAGGGAGTAAGTAAGAGTCCTCACGCAGAAACCTTGGAGGTGACAGCCATAAGCTGTCCTCAAGAGCGGCAGGTGACACGGCTCTGGTCCCACAATCAGCTGGGTTGAGTTCAGTGGGAACGTGATGCCATTGACTTGGTAGAGAAAATCTCTTGATACGTTCAACCCTGTTGCTGACGTACACATAAAATTGTTTTGTTTGGTTGTTTATGTAACCAAGTACTACCTTACTGTCTGTATAGAAGGTGAAAGAATCAATTCTAGTGTCCATTTCACTTCGTATGACCTCTGCAATTTCTACTGCTAGCACGGCTGCACAAAGTTCAAGTCTTGGTATGGTATGTGCAGGCTTGGGAGTGAGTTTTGCCTTGCCTAGGACAAAACTACAGTGTGATTCTCCATTCAGTTCAGAGGTCTTCAAATAGGCTACTGCAGCAATAGCTTCAACTGATGCATCAGAGAAAATATGAATCTCTCTCCGGTTAGCAGTTGAAGTGGATCCTGGAACATAGCAACGGGGAATCTGAAGTTTTTCTAGTGACTTCAAAGAATATCTCCACCTTTCCCACTTGTGTTCCCACTTGTGTTGATTCTCACTAGGCAAGGGAGTATCCCAGTCTATGTTCTCAGTAGACAACTGTCTTAGTAAAATCTTACCTTGAATGGTAACTGGAGCAAGGAAACCCAGTGGGTCATAGATGCTATTCACCACGGACAGGACTCCTCTCTTAGTGAAGGGTTTGTCACAAGTTGACACTTGGAAGGTGAATTTGTTTTGCTTGATGTTCCACAACAAACCCAGACTTCGCTGTACAGGAGGCACATCTGTACCTAAGTCAAGGTTTTTTAGACTAGTGGCATAGTCCTCAGAGTGAAAGGCATTCATAAGTTCCTGGCTGTTGGATATAATCTTGTGCAGTCTAAGGTTTGCTACAGACAGCATCTCCTTTGTTCTGGTGAGAAGATCAATTGCTTCTTTAGCAGTTGGAAAGGACTTAAGTGCGTCGTCAACGGAGAAGTTTCTTTCAACAAATTGACGGGCATCAGATCCATATTCAACTTCTCCAGTCTGAGCTGTTCTCCTTAGCCCATAAGTTGCCACTGCTGGGGAAGGACTGTTACCGAAGACATGTACCTTCATGCGATAATCTATAACTTCCTTGTTGAGGTCATTGTCCTTGTGCCATAGAAACCTGAGGTAGTTTCTGTTGTCTTCTCTGACGATGAAGCAGTGAAACATCTGTTAAATGTCGGCCATTACTGCTACAGGCTCTTGTCTGAAACGAATCAAGACTCCTGTTAGACTGTTGTTCAAGTTGGGTCCCGTAAGGAGCATATTGTTAAGAGAAACACCTTCGTGCTGAGCACTGGAATCAAAGACAACTCTGATTTGGTCTGGTTTGCGTGGGTGATACACGCCAAACGATGGAAGGTACCAGCATTCTTCTCCCTCCTTTAGTGGGGGAGCAGGCTCTGCATGATCTCTGTCAAATACATTTTGCATAAAGTCCACAAAGTGCTTTTGCATCTCTGGTTTCCTGCTTAAGTTTCGCTTTAAGGAGGAGAATCTACTGATGGCCTGCTGTAAGTTGTTGGGCAATCTCTCTCTTGGGAGACGAAAGGGTAGGGGTGCTACCCAGTTATTGGAGTCATCTTGAAAGAACTCATTGTCCGATACCTTGATGAATTCTTTGTCTTCCATTGAAGGAGCCAGTATGTCATCTTCACTGGTTGCATTAAACACTGTAGAGCCGAAGTCGCCATCATGGCAGGAGAAAGGGCTTGTGTAACCTGAGATACCATGTTGCGATTCATGGCTGGCTATCTTCTCTTTCACCCAGTAGTGATGTGGGCATGGCTCAAAGTAAGTGTTTCGGCCATTTGGCAGAACATTTGTCTTGAATGACGAAATGTTGGTAGGTCTTTTCATTTTGCCTATGCAGACATTGCCTATGATGACCCACCCTAGATCTGTGCGCTGGGCAAATGGGGCATCTGGGGGTCCACTGACTTGTCTGTGTACCTTGTGAACTCTTAGAATGTCTCTTCCTAACAGAAGAAGGATCTGAGCATCTTTGTCAAGCGGCGGTATCTCATTTGCTATTACCTTGAGGTGAGGGTGATGGAAAGCAGCAGCTGGAGTAGGGATTTCTTCCCTGTTAGCAGGTATCTGATTGCACTCAACAAGTGTAGGTAAGGGTAATTGCAAGTTACCTTTGAGAGAAGATACCATGAGTCCATGAGCCCTTCTTCCAGAAACCTCTATAGTTCCACTACAGGTACCCAAGGTGTAAGGATGAGCTTCGCCTTTTATTTCAAATAGATTGAACAATTCCGATTTTGCAAGTGATCGATTGCTCTGATCGTCTAAGATAGCATATGCCTTTAGAGACTTTTCTGGTTGATCCTTGTGGTATATGTTCACCAAGCATATCTTAGCACAGGACTTACCACAGCGGTCTTCTCCACAAACTTCAGTGCAGGATGAAGAAATGATGGTAGAATTAGGCACTTGGTCTGTATTCTCCCCGCCGTGCGTTAACCTGGGAGGAGCGTTGGCAGGTTGTGCAGAGCTGGGCTCAAGAGGATGGAGGGCTTGCACATGTTCTTCAGAGCCACACTCTATGCACTTGATGGACACATCACAGTCCCTTGCAAAATGTTCTGTAGAAGCACAGCACCTGAAACATACCCTAAATGTCTTTAAAAGCTCCTTGCGCTCTTCCAGAGGCTTTTTCCTAAAGCCGATACATTTATTGAGGGGTGTGGCTTCTTGTGTATGGGACACACTCTGCTAGGGTTTTCAATCTTCCTACTCTGTTTGTTCGTGGCCAGAACTGTGGTAGGAGTGGGAAGGATGTCAGTCTTTTTCACGAACACTGGGCCTCTATGGTTTCTGTAGTTGCCCTGAAGACTGGTACTCTTAGGAAAGGGTGAGAAGAGGCTGTACTCACCGTAGGAAAAACTTGGATCGTTCTTGGTCTCTGCAATTTTCCTGATGAATTCACAGAAGAAAGAGAATGGAGGGAAGGAAACCTTGTTCTCTCTTTTGTATGATGACCCTAGTGCAGTCCATTTCTCTTGCAAACCATACGGGAGCTTGGAGACAATTGGGTTTACCCCTCTTGGAGTGTCAAGGTAACTGAGTCCAGGTAGTTTTGGGTCTGTCTTGGCTAGCTGAAGCTCAAGGAGAAGGTCACTCAGTCTCTGGAACTCCTTGTTGTCCTTACCGGATATCTTTGGGAAAGTTTCCAGACGCATGAACAAAGCATTTTCTATAGCTTCTGGACTGCCATAACTTTGCTCTAGTCGCTCCCATGCAGCTGTGAGGCCTGCAGTAGGATTTTCCATGAAAACCGATCTTAATGGCTTAACACGTGCAGCAGATAGAGGACCAAGCCATTTGATCAGCAGATTCAATTCTTGATCAGCTGTAATGCCAATATTGCTGATTGTAGTTCTGAAGGCACATTTCCAACTTCTGTAGTTCTCAGGTTGGTCATCAAAACTTGTAAGACCAGTCTTTGTGAGCTCTCTGCGAAGCATGTACCTCACAAACTCTTCTGTCTCAGTTGTCTCTGCCTTTATGTGAGATGCTGTTGGCTGAATTGTGCTGATTGCGTTATCTTTGACATTGTTGTTAAAAGACACGGGGAAATATGGTGCAGCAGATGCATCCAGGTGAGTTGCTTGCTTGAAGTCAGTTGTTCCAATGGTACGTTGATTCAAGGCTGTACCGATGACTGGAGATTGATGACTTGCTTGAAGCTTGCGCTGATGCTCTGTGACGTATGAAGGCAGGCAAGGTAGGCAGGTAGGAAATGCAGTGGAGTGATTTTGAGTGCAGGAAGTTGCTGGAACCTCTTTAACTTGAAGCTGTGAAGGAGTCTCTATGTAGCCGGGAGCATTGGAGACAATGGAGTGTGCACTGCAGTGGCTTAGGACATAGTCTTTAGTGCGTTTGAGGGGGTCTTCCATATCTGCTATGTTTAGGTTAATGCTGTCTTTCTCACTTGCACCTTCGTCTGCACTGATAGCTTGCTGTAGGACCCTTAGCTTTGCCATAGCTGCGTCATGTTTACACTGTTCATTTAAGGTTTCCATTGTTGCTCTTTGTCGTGCTGACTGCGCTTCCAACTCTGCTCTTTGAAGTGCTGACTGCGCTTCCAACTCTGCCCTTTGAGCTTCCAACTCTGCTCTTTTTTCTGCATATGCCACCTGCACTTTGCTGGCTTCCACTTCAGCGCGGGCATTAATAAGTCGCTCACTGAGTGTTGAGTATCTTGAACTATGGAATCTTGACGAGTTTTTAGAACGTCTGGTGGAAACAGATCTGTGAGATGCAGTGTCCTGTAACAGCTTTATTTTTGCTTCTGCCTTTAATCTGGTTTGCTGGATAAAACTGTCTCTTTCAATATTGAGAGCATTGACGCGCTTTAATTGTGTCATCGCACTTTCTGTATTCATGTTTTGCAAGACATTAGTGAATTTGCTGCTGGTAAGCTGATAAAGCTCATATGAGGCAGAAAGTTGTTTAATGGCGCCCTCTAGTGTCAGTGGTTCACGTTCAACAGACACTGTATTGGCTTCAGCAAGGATTTTCTCCCAGACTAATTCCAAGCTATTTGACAATTCAGTCCTTGAAGCTTCATAATTCTCCATTACTTTCCAAGTGGGTTTAACTGAGCGTTTGGGTAACTCAGTTTCTTCAGGAACTTGTGAGGAGGTAGATGTGAGTTCACATGCAGAAGCTTGGTCACTCATGATAGCAGACTGACTGTGAAAGCAGGCAGGATCTGTGTGCTGAAATATGACACTGTGCAGATTGTCTCAGGCTATAAGGCTGCCATGTGCTGCTCTGTCCCTTCTTTCTTGCTATGAGGGCAGTAAATCTTGTCTGTTTCAGTACTGACATGCAGAAATCTTGTAATTAGGCTGTGAAACTCAGTTTTTCTACTGTTCTGTCTCAACTACAAAGCGATAAAGTTCATCTCCAGGTTTAAGTAGGCCTTACTCAAGCTGGTTTGATATTCATCCCTTGCATCGATACAGGCAGTTTAACTCAATGAATAAACTCACAGTTAGGACGACAGACGATGAATCCTTTCGAATGTTCCGTTTAATGATGGATATTCATAGGTAGAAAAATGTTGCAGTTGTAAGCCACATGTAAGATGTTTAGCATGGAAGATATACAGGAGCAATGACCAGAATCAGGAAGTGGAGGAGATATATAAAGAACTACGGTAAGAGAGAGAGTTCAGCTAGAAAGAAGGGGACAGATCTTAAAGACACAGAGCAAGAATAATCACATAGTGTAACACAACACTGCCTACCCCCCTCCCTGTCACTCTGCTTACCCCCCTCCCTGTCACTCTGCTTACCCCCCTCCCTGTCACTCTGCTTACCCCCCTCCCTGTCACTCTGCTTACCCCCCTCCCTGTCACTCTGCTTACCCCCCTCCCTGTCACTCTGCTTACCCCCCTCCCTGTCACTCTGACTGCCCCCCTCCCTGTCACTCTGACTGCCCCCTCCCTGTCACTCTGACTGCCCCCCTCCCTGTCACTCTGCTTGCCCCCCTCCCTGTCACTCTGCCTACCCCCTCCCTGTCACTCTGCTTACCCCCCTCCCTGTCACTCTGCTTACCCCCCTCCCTGTCACTCTGCCTACCCCCCTCCCTGACACTCTGCTTACCCCCCTCCCTGTCACTCTGCCTACCCCCTCCCTGTCACTCTGCTTACCCCCCTCCCTGTTACTCTGCTTACCCCCCCTCCCTGTCACTCTGCTTACCCCCCTCCCTGTCACTCTGCCTACCCCCCTCCCTGTCACTCTGCCTACCCCCCTCCCTGTCACTCTGCCTACCCCCCTCCCTGTCACTCTGACTGCTCCCCTCCCTGTCACTCTGACTGCTCCCCTCCCTGTCACTCTGACTGCTCCCCTCCCTGTCACTCTGACTGCTCCCCTCCCTGTCACTCTGACTGCTCCCCTCCCTGTCACTCTGACTGCCCCCTCCCTGTCACTCTGACTGCCCCAACAGGCTGCACACACCTATGAAGTGGACATTGGGTCTCTGAACTGCTTCACAAGCATTAGACTACTGGTGCCTGATAAACATTGAACAGTGCAGAGAAACACAGAAGGTAAGTGCTTGAGCCCAGGGGTTAAATAGTCCTGTTCCTTCCCCTGGCCCCCAGCTGAATCCACAGAATATACTGGAAGGGCTCATTTACATATGTGGTGCCCTCTGAAGAGCAATCCACATTTGTATTGCTCTTCAGAGGGTATTTGACAGTCAGGAAGGAGGTGTTATATCACCACCTCACCACCTGTTTAAACCCCAGAGCATCGCCCCGCAATTTAATGCATTGCACATGGATGCGGGAAGCCCCCATTCCCTTGGATGGGCTACATTCGGCAGGCATTATTGCTCACTGAACCCAATAGTGCAGACATGTTTGCTGCACTTTGGCTGTGGCAAGTGTACACCCCCCTCTGCTGCCTTTTCAGCTTAAGGGTAATGGGTTGGGTAGCAGGTAACACACAACTCAACCTCTAATTTTTACTTTCCCCAACCACACGTGTAAACTGAGTCGCAAGGCACTCTGAAAAGTGATTCATAATGGATCATGTTTTAGAGGTATTTGAGCGGTGGTGAAAAAGCGTTATGTTGCCTCCTCACCACCTGTTTTTAACCCCTAAAAACCCATACCACTGTGCTGTAGCCATGTGCATTGCACACAGTTGCAGCGCAGCTCCATTCAGGTTAATAGGTTGAGTTATGCAAGCGCAGTGCCGTACACCACTAAAATGTTCAGGCTTGGCTTGAAGAAAAGGTGGCAACCCTATGTACAGCTATAACAAAGTCAGCACCCAACAACCATATGACACACTGTGACAGAGCCATATAACACCTGCTGTACTGTGATTATGATAATGGTGATGATCACAGTGAGATGCTAGTTTATATTTGTGTTTGCAGGGGGGGCAGTAAAAACAAGCAGCTGAGCTACGTTTTTACCACCCCCAACCATTTTCCTTAAAGAACCTTTCAGCCAAGCTTTCCAATTAGGGACACCTCTCAGTTATTCAAGCGGACCTGTTTGAAAGCTCCATGGAGGTCTATGGGGCGGAGCCAGAGCAGGACATGGGTTAGGGAGCAGAGCAGAGCATGTTTCCTGGCAGAAAACAGCAGGCACAGCACAAGTACCCGCTCATCATCAGTGCTGCAAGGACGGAATAAGAGGCGCAGGAACAGCAAGCACCACTTTGCCAGCTCATAGGCTACACCGATGGACACTGATAGACTGCATAGGTGGACACTGATGAGGTGGCACTGATAGACTGCATAGGTGGACACTGATGAGGTGGCACTGATAGACTGCACAGGTGGACACTGATAGACTGCACAGGTGGACACTGATGAGGTGACACTGAGAGACTGCACAGGTGGACACTGATAGACTGCACAGGTGGACACTGATGAAGTGACACTGAGAGACTGCACAGGTGGACACTGATGAGCTGACACTGATCGGCTGCACTGGTGGACACTGATGAGGTGGCACTGATGGGCACTGTTGGGTTACACTGATAGGCAGCACTGGTGGGCACTTATGAGGTGGCAATGATGGGCTGCTCTGGTGGGCACTGATAAGGCTGCACTGGTGAATACAGATTAGGTGGCACTGATAAGCAGCACTGGTGGGCACTGATAGGCTGCACTGGTGGACATGATGAGGTGGCACTGATAGGCAGCACTGGTGGTTTACTGATGGGCTCCACTGGTGAGCACTGATAGGCTGCACTGGTGAGCACTCATGAGGTGGCCCTGATGGACACTGATAGGCAACACTGGTGGCACTGATCAGCTGCACTGATGAGACTGCACTGATGAGGCCATACTGATGAGGCTGCATTGGTGGGCACTGATAGGCTGCACTGAGGAGGCTGAACTAATGGGCATTGATAAGGCTGCACTGATTGGCACTAACGAGGCTGCACTAATTGGTGGCATTGATGGGCACTGATAGGCCATGATTTGTGATGCTGGGGCTGTATACTCTTTCCTGTGATGCTGGGGCTATATACTCTGTGCTGTGATGCTGAGCTGTATAATCCTGACTCTATGAGTGGAAGCAAGTGGAATACAGGGGACAGAGTGGGTGGATTCTATAAGGGGTGTGGCTTATAAGTGGGAGGGGCCAAACATGGAGGGGCGGGGTCTTGCGCCCCCCCATCCTAAAACTTCACCAGCCGCCACTGGTACGGGCATATAGTACGGTGTGCCCTTTTCCTGCAAGTGAGCCTAAGGTAGGAGATAAGGGTTCGTGTGCTACACATAGATGGTGCTTCATTCATAGCTCCCAGAATCCCCAGTATTCGCCAAAAGCTTTCATTCGTCAAGCCAGAGCTGCAGGATCATGTGACCGCACCAGAGCGTATTGAAAATAGGTAAGTACACAGATCTGTTTAATACAGGATGGGTAGGAGGAGGGGGGGGGGGAGAACATTTTTATGAATAGTTAGACTAAGGCCAGCCATACACAGAGCAAATTTTTTTCTGTTTCCCGTCCGTCTTTTGTGAGTCGTGTGTATGCTTTTACGAGGGGAAAAAAAATGCGCATGCGCATGCTCAGAATCAAGTATGAGACGGGAGCGCTCATTCTGGTAAAACTAGCGTTCGTAATGGAGATAGCACATTCGTCACGCTGTAACGGACTGAAAAGCACAAGGCTGAAAAGCGCAAATCGTCTCTCACCGAACTTTTACTAACACGAGATCAGCAAAAGCAAGCCCAAAGGGTGGCGCCATTTGAATGGAATGTCCCCATTATAGTGCCGTCGTACGTTTTGGATGTCACCGCGCTTTGGTCGAGCGTTTTTTTTAACGAACGTGTGTATGCAAGGCAGGCTTGAGAGGAATCACGTCGGGAAAAACGTCGGGTTTTGGCATGTCAGGAAAACCGGTCGTGTGTACGAGGCATTAGGCTTTTCTTCAACTTCCAGCAACTGATTTAATCACTTACTGAGTATACAGCTTCTTTAGCTTTTAACCCTTGCCTATGTTTCAGGTAAAGGTGGTGTCATGAGTGACTACTGCCCCAGGTTGCCTATTTCAGAGAGGTTTCTTTCACATGCAGCATCCTATGGAACCACCCTTGCATGCGGGAACTAGAGTTGTGCCTCCGTACATCATTAGGAACACAAAGCCCCTTAGCCTAGGGTGGCAAGACACCACACTACATCTCCCTCCTCCTCCCTTCTCCAAGTTAACAGACTGGTTAGAGACTGCTCCTCCCTTCTCCAATCTAATAGACTGGCTCAAGACTGCTCTGTCCAGTGTTTGCTCTTTCCTTTGAAGATCAGAAGTTCAGGCAAGCAGCACTGAGAGAGCAGGAGCTATTAACATTAATAGATGCAAACTACAAATGCTAGGGCATGCATTTCTAAAAGTTAAAGTTAAGTTTACAGGGAAATGTTGCAATACATGTCCATCAGCAAGGGGCATTATGGTGTCATTCAGAATAATTGGCACTAGGCATGTGCACACTAAAATATTTTGTTTCGGAATTTCGGTTAGTTACTCCCGAATTTAGTTTATATTTATTTTGTTTCAATAAAAAATGCATTCATCCGAAAATCCGAATTAATAAAGGTTGAATCTGTCAATTGAAGGCTTATGGTGTATGTCGGATGTTCTAAGAAAATTAGACGAAGCAGCTGAACTGTACGACGTCGCGATCGTACATTTCCGGTTCAATGCTCCGCCCACAAGCTATAGTATAATTTTAATGTTGTATGACTAGTAATAATTATCTTTATTAATTATTATTACTGGTCAACCAACATTAGAATTCTTCTATAGCCTATGGGTGGAGCATTTGACCGGAAATGTCCGCTCGTGGCGATCGTATGTTTTTAGCTGCTTCGTTGAATCTTCATGTCTCTTTAATGTCGAATATTTTCTCTCTATGTAGAATAATCTTGGACTAATAGAGTTAGGTTAGGCACATTCAACCACAGGTTCAATAGACACAGATCACTATTGTCACCGTCATGTCGAATCTTCTATCTTTTTATATCGAACTGTTGTCGCAACGATACGAAAATAAAGCATTTTTTATTTCGGATCTTTCAGATTTCGGATTCTGCGCGGTTATTATCGTTTGTTAAAACGAACATGAAAATCCCTGAAATTCGGACATAAAGCGCATTACTCTGCCTTGCAATGATGTGCACATTTTGACAGGGTAAATTGGGGCTTAAAGCGGAGGTCCCACGAAAAAAAAAATCTTAAAAGCCAGCAGCTACAAATACTACAGCTGCTGACTTTTAATAAATGGACACTTACCTGTCCAGGGTGCCCGCGATGTCGGCAGCCAAAGCCGAGCAATCGCTTGTCTCTCGGCTGCCCCCGCCGCCATCCTCGGTGAGGGAATCAGGAAGTGAAGCGTTGCGGCTTCACTGCCCGGTTTCCTACTGCGCATGCGCGAGTAGCGCGGCGCGTCCTCACTGGTCCCCGCTGTCTCCTGGGACCAGTGTGTTTCCCAGAAGACAGCGGGGGGTGACGCGAAGGGGCGTGACTCCAGCGGGAGTCTATTCCCGGAAGTGGGTGCAAATACCTGTATTAGACAGGTATCTGCACCCCCCTCCCCCCTGAAAGGTGCCAAATGTGACACCGAAAAGAGGAGGTTCACTTTTTGTGTGGACCTCCGCTTTAATAGTTCCAGTCTTTACACCCCAGACATTGCTTACATTTAATAAATCATGCCTCTACCACTCTGCCACTGGAAATAAATAAGTCACGTCATCTCCACATCTGAAAAAAGGAGCCATTTTTTATTTGCTATGCATTAGCTCTGTTAGTACTGTTGACTCTAACTGTCATATTTACTGATTTGCCTGTATAATGGCAGCCAGATGGCAATAACAAGTGATTACTGATTGTCCTGCAGCAACTATGAATTACTGTGCTTTATGTGTAAAAGCATTACCATTATTTCTGATAAAGGTTTAGTCTGATTTGATTAAACTGCAGATTTGTACATTAAAGCTTAACTCCAGGAAGATATAAAATACCAGCCCTTTCAGTTCGGTATTCACATAAAAATGATTAAATAAATATCTTAAAGAAGAATTTTCATTTTTTTTAAATCATACTCTTTACTCCCCAAGGGAACCAAGTGCATATAGAACCTGGTCCCATTTAAAGTGGAACTTTTGTCAGAAAATAAAGTCCTGCTGGATCACTTCAGGCTGGCCCTTTTTTCAGATATAGCCATGTAACACATTAAAAATAAGTGCCTTAACTATTTAAAATCTAGTAATACACTATTTCACCCTGCTCTGCACATGCTTATTTACTCTCTATTTTTAGGCATTTTTAGGCACTATGCCTTGTTTGTAGAGGCCGATCTGCTGACAGCCTTAAAGCAGAATTAAACCCTCCTATTCTTTACAGCCAACGAAGCTGCTTCTGTTTGATCTGCAACTACGACGGATCTGCACATGTGATCAGTTATGGCACCAGCTATTTGAAGGGTTTGACAGTTTGGTTAAAGACACAAGCAAATGTGACAGTCAGCAATCCCAGCATTTCAGGAATACACTTGTTCTTTTAAACCTTTAAATTGATGGGTTTGGTTCCGCTTTATGATTTACTGCTGTTCAGGTGCTCTGGGATTCAGCAAAATGGCAACCTCCAGCAAGAAGAAACCAGAGCAATGCTGCAGGATATTTACAGCACACACTAATCTTGGTAGCATATTTATTAATGTAGAATGTACAGTATGTTCCTTTCTAAATACCATTATTTTTATCAAGTTGTTATGGGTAAAGTTCTGCCTTAAATCTGTCCCTCGGATGCGAAGCAGCATGGATGGACATTCCCCCTCCTATCTGACAAGGCTGCTAGAATGCAGATGGATTTGTGATTGACAGATCCGGTCTCTGTCAGCATGGGTCACTCTGAAGATCAGCACTGCCATTCACAAAGATCCCACTGCCTGCGGCACTGTGTGTCAATCAGCAGCTGCAGATAGAACACTCTTTGAATTTTATGAATGGGATATCAGTGCTTCATAAAAGTAAAATATCATTCAGTGCTGCGGTACTGTATGATCAACCCCCCAGAGCTATGTATATGTAAAAGCAGCAGCAGTTAGATGCACTTAGCTGAAGCACTGATTGATCAATTATGAATGAATTATTAGCACTGCTTGTTCATTCATAATAGTAAAAGATTACTCAGAGCTGCGGTGCTGTGTAATGTATCTGCAGCTCCTTGCACACATACAGGGCACCAGCAGATATATTACACAGAAGTGCAGCTGATTGTTCATTCCTAATAGTGACAGATCACTCAGCTTAGAGGGGTGGGCTCTGTATACCTTCCCCCACAGAGGTGGTCCTAATTTGGGCTTTTAGGGGGGTGAAGCTACAGCCAACACATAGAGGTGTGTTTAGGTTGAGCGTAAGCTGGAAGATGAGGAATGGGAATGCAGACACTTAGGCCCCTTTCACACTGGAGTGGGCAGGAGCGGTGGCGGTATAGCAGCACGATTTTCAACGCTGCTATACCGTCGTTATTACCGCGGTATGCGGTCGCTAGGGGGGTTAATTTAACCCCCGCTAGCGGCCGAAAAAGGGTTAATACCGCCCGCAAACCACGGCTATTGCCGCGGTTTGCGGGCGGTATTACCGCGCTGTCTCATTGATTTCAATGGGAGACCGCATTAAAGGAGCGGTGAACACACCGCTCCTTTACCGCTGTAAAGAAGCGGCTAGCAGGACTTTTGGAGCGGTCCTGCTAGCGCACCGCTTCAGTGTGAAAGCCTTCGGGCTTTCACATTGAAGGCACAGGGCAGGATTTTTTCATGCGGTATAACAGCGCTATTATTAGCGCTAAACCGCATGAAAAACGCCCCAGTGTGAAAGGGGCCTTAATGGTTTAATAAGGGCTTGCTCAATGTGTCTGTACAGGAAAATGCTTATAAGATTAAAACCAGATGGCATAAAGTTCCAAAGCTTCTACTAGGGATGAGCTTCGTGTTCGAGTCGAACATACGTTCGACTCGAACATCGGCTGTTCGATCGTTCGACGAAGATCGAACGATTTGGGCCGTTCGCGCCAAATTCGAGTGACGCGAACGGCCCACAATGCACTACGCCATCGCAGTGTCATCCAGGCGCTGTGATTGGCCAAGCATGCACTGTGACCCCGCATGCTTGGCCAATCACAGCGCCGGCAGCGAGGAGAGCAATGATTGGCCACAGGCAGGATGCCTGTGGCCAATTATTGCTGAGGGTGTTTAGTACACGCCCCACACTATAAAAGGCCGCCAGCACGGCGGCCTAGTGTAGTGTGTTCCGGAGCAGGGAAAGACAAGCATAGGCAGGGACAGTGACATTTATTTCTTTCTTGCTTAACCTGGATTCCTTTAGTTTAGGGAAAGAGAAGGATAGGTAGGGAGAGTGTCAGTGTGTTTTACTGTGCGAATCCTTGTTTCTAGGGACAAAGAAGGAAAGTGAGGGGATTTCTCCTTGTGCTATAGTGTGCTTTAAAAAAACATTTTTTCTAGGGACAGAAAACTGTAGGTAGGGAGAGTGTCAGTTTCTTTCACTGTGCCAGTCCTTGTTTCTAGGGACAAAGAAGGAAAGTGAGGGGAATTCTCCTTGTGCTATAGTGTGCTTTAAAAAAACATTTTTTCTAGGGACAGAAAACTGTAGGTAGGGAGAGTGTCAGTTTCTTTCACTGTGCCAGTCCTTGTTTCTAGGGACAAAGAAGGAAAGTGAGGGGAATTCTCCTTGTGCTATAGTGTGCTTTAAAAAAACATTTTTTCTAGGGACAGAAAACTGTAGGTAGGGAGAGTGTCAGTTTCTTTCACTGTGCCAGTCCTTGTTTCTAGGGACAAAGAAGGAAAGTGAGGGGAATTCTCCTTGTGCTATAGTGTGCTTTAAAAAAACATTTTTCTAGGGACAGAAAACTGTAGGTAGGGAGAGTGTCAGTTTCTTTCACTGTGCCAGTCCTTGTTTCTAGGGACAAAGAAGGAAAGTGAGGGGAATTCTCCTTGTGCTATAGTGTGCTTTAAAAAAACATTTTTTCTAGGGACAGAAAACTGTAGGTAGGGAGAGTGTCAGTTTCTTTCACTGTGCCAGTCCTTGTTTCTAGGGACAAAGAAGGAAAGTGAGGGGAATTCTCCTTGTGCTATAGTGTGCTTTAAAAAAACATTTTTTCTAGGGACAGAAAACTGTAGGTAGGGAGAGTGTCAGTTTCTTTCACTGTGCCAGTCCTTGTTTCTAGGGACAAAGAAGGAAAGTGAGGGGAATTCTCCTTGTGCTATAGTGTGCTTTAAAAAAACATTTTTTCTAGGGACAGAAAACTGTAGGTAGGGAGAGTGTCAGTTTCTTTCACTGTGCCAGTCCTTGTTTCTAGGGACAAAGAAGGAAAGTGAGGGGAATTCTCCTTGTGCTATAGTGTGCTTTAAAAAAACATTTTTTCTAGGGACAGAAAACTGTAGGTAGGGAGAGTGTCAGTTTCTTTCACTGTGCCAGTCCTTGTTTCTAGGGACAAAGAAGGAAAGTGAGGGGAATTCTCCTTGTGCTATAGTGTGCTTTAAAAAAACATTTTTTCTAGGGACAGAAAACTGTAGGTAGGGAGAGTGTCAGTTTCTTTCACTGTGCCAGTCCTTGTTTCTAGGGACAAAGAAGGAAAGTGAGGGGAATTCTCCTTGTGCTATAGTGTGCTTTAAAAAAACATTTTTTCTAGGGACAGAAAACTGTAGGTAGGGAGAGTGTCAGTTTCTTTCACTGTGCCAGTCCTTGTTTCTAGGGACAAAGAAGGAAAGTGAGGGGAATTCTCCTTGTGCTATAGTGTGCTTTAAAAAAACATTTTTTCTAGGGACAGAAAACTGTAGGTAGGGAGAGTGTCAGTTTCTTTCACTGTGCCAGTCCTTGTTTCTAGGGACAAAGAAGGAAAGTGAGGGGAATTCTCCTTGTGCTATAGTGTGCTTTAAAAAAACATTTTTTCTAGGGACAGAAAACTGTAGGTAGGGAGAGTGTCAGTTTCTTTCACTGTGCCAGTCCTTGTTTCTAGGGACAAAGAAGGAAAGTGAGGGGAATTCTCCTTGTGCTATAGTGTGCTTTAAAAAAACATTTTTTCTAGGGACAGAAAACTGTAGGTAGGGAGAGTGTCAGTTTCTTTCACTGTGCCAGTCCTTGTTTCTAGGGACAAAGAAGGAAAGTGAGGGGAATTCTCCTTGTGCTATAGTGTGCTTTAAAAAAACATTTTTTCTAGGGACAGAAAACTGTAGGTAGGGAGAGTGTCAGTTTCTTTCACTGTGCCAGTCCTTGTTTCTAGGGACAAAGAAGGAAAGTGAGGGGAATTCTCCTTGTGCTATAGTGTGCTTTAAAAAAACATTTTTTCTAGGGACAGAAAACTGTAGGTAGGGAGAGTGTCAGTTTCTTTCACTGTGCCAGTCCTTGTTTCTAGGGACAAAGAAGGAAAGTGAGGGGAATTCTCCTTGTGCTATAGTGTGCTTTAAAAAAACATTTTTTCTAGGGACAGAAAACTGTAGGTAGGGAGAGTGTCAGTTTCTTTCACTGTGCCAGTCCTTGTTTCTAGGGACAAAGAAGGAAAGTGAGGGGAATTCTCCTTGTGCTATAGTGTGCTTTAAAAAAACATTTTTTCTAGGGACAGAAAACTGTAGGTAGGGAGAGTGTCAGTTTCTTTCACTGTGCCAGTCCTTGTTTCTAGGGACAAAGAAGGAAAGTGAGGGGAATTCTCCTTGTGCTATAGTGTGCTTTAAAAAAACATTTTTTCTAGGGACAGAAAACTGTAGGTAGGGAGAGTGTCAGTTTCTTTCACTGTGCCAGTCCTTGTTTCTAGGGACAAAGAAGGAAAGTGAGGGGAATTCTCCTTGTGCTATAGTGTGCTTTAAAAAAACATTTTTTCTAGGGACAGAAAACTGTAGGTAGGGAGAGTGTCAGTTTCTTTCACTGTGCCAGTCCTTGTTTCTAGGGACAAAGAAGGAAAGTGAGGGGAATTCTCCTTGTGCTATAGTGTGCTTTAAAAAAACATTTTTTCTAGGGACAGAAAACTGTAGGTAGGGAGAGTGTCAGTTTCTTTCACTGTGCCAGTCCTTGTTTCTAGGGACAAAGAAGGAAAGTGAGGGGAATTCTCCTTGTGCTATAGTGTGCCAAAGCATTCCTCATCAACCATCTTTGAAATCCTTGTTTTTTGGACAGTCAGGGAAATTGTCGTTGTGCTATTCTGTGCAAAAGCAATAATCCTCAACCATATTTAGAAATCCTTAAGTAAAGGGACAGAGAAGGACACCTGAAGGTAGCCCTTATTGCTTTTTTCCCATCTCCCTGCAGGCCATCTATTAGAATGTCTGGAAGGCAAACAAGGAGAGGCAGACAGTCAGGAGGCAATAAAAGAGGGCAAGCAGGCTCTGTGTCTGGGGGCAACAGTGCTGGTCGTGGACGCGGTGCATTGTCATCAGCACATGGCCATGGGACACGCTTGTCCTTCTTTTCGGCAGCTGGACATGTTGAGCCACATCATGCCGAAGACTTGGTAGAGTGGATGACCAAGCCCTCCTCCTCCTCCTCATCCTCTCTCACCCAGGCTCAGGGTACTGGCAAAGCAGCTGCCAAAGCGTCCTCTTCCCTGGTATCAATGTCAGACTCATCATCAGTCACTCCTTCCCTAGACCCACCATGTCCTCCTCCTGAGGAGTCCCCCGAACTGTTTGAGCACAGTGTTGGGTACATGCTCCAGGAGGATGCCCAGCGTTTCGAAGGGTCTGATGATGAAACCCAGCTACAGGAAGGCAGTAGCGTGAGAGCAGACAGAGGGGATGCTCAAGAAGGACACCAATCTGGCAGTCATGTTCCAGCAGCTGCAGCATACTGCCAGATTGGCTCCAGTGATGAGGAGGGAGGGGATGATGAGGTCACTGACTCCACGTGGGTGCCTAATAGGAGAGAGGAGGAGGAGGAGGATGAGGAGGAGGCACATCTCCAACGAGGCAGGATGCCCTTTGGTGGCCAGCGTAAGGGCAGTACACCGATGGAATCACACCGCAGAGATCCGCCTGTGCAGGGCGCAGCCTCTGCCCGTCATTCAAAAAGTTCCTTGGTGTGGGCCTTTTTTGAGGCTAGTGCATCAGATCGCACAGCTGCTGTTTGCAACATATGTCTCAAGCGTATATCGCGTGGCCAAAACATCAGCCGCTTGGGTACCACATGCCTGACCAGACATATGTTGACCTGCCATGCAGCTCGTTGGCAAGCCTACCTCAAAGACCCACACCAAAGAACAAAGCGGACCTCTCCTTGCACCGCATCAGCTGGGATCTCCAACCCCACTATAACTTCAGTCCTCTCTGAAACATGCACTGAGAGGAATGAAGGTGTAGAATTAGGTGTGTCACAGCCAAGTACTTGCGGCCAAACTGCTAGCAGTACACCGACGTCCGATTCTAGCAGGCAAATTTCCCTGCCCCAGCTGCTGGACCGTCGAAAGAAGTTCACTCCCAGCCATCCACATGCCCAGCGGTTGAATGCTAGCTTGGCTAAATTGCTAGTGCTTCAACTGCTGCCTTTTCAGTTGGTAGACTCGGCCCCCTTCCGTGAGTTTGTGCAATGTGCGGTTCCTCAGTGGCAGGTTCCCAAACGCCACTTTTTCTCACGGAAGGCTATTCCGGCTCTCTACCGGCATGTGGAAGGCAATGTCTTGGCCTCGCTGGACAGGGCGGTCAGCGGTAAGGTGCATATTACCGCTGACTCATGGTCCAGCAGGCATGGACAGGGACGTTACCTTTCTTTCACGGCCCATTGGGTCACTCTTTTGGCAGCTGGGAAGGATGCAGGACAAGGTGCAGTAGTGTTGGAGGTTGTTCCACCGCCACGCCTCCAAAATGCTACTACTGGTTGTGACACACCTCTCTCCTCCACCCCCTCCTCTTCTTCTTCCTCCATGGCCTCTTCCTGTGGTTTGTCCTATGAACCAGCGGTGCTCCGTAGCCGTTCACGGGGCTACGCAAGTACGCAGGCAAAAAGATGCCATGCCGTGCTTGCGCTGGTGTGTTTGGGGGACAGAAGCCACACTGGGGCAGAGGTGCTGTCTGCTCTGCAGGGCCAGGCCGAGAGGTGGTTGACGCCACGCCAGCTTAAGCCAGGAATGGTGGTTTGCGACAATGGCACCAACCTCCTCTCCGCCCTCCGACAGGGACAACTGACCCATGTGCCCTGTGTGGCTCACGTCCTTAACCTGGTGGTGCAGCGGTTCTTGGGCAGGTACCCGGGCTTACAGGATGTCCTGAGGCAGGCCAGGAAAGTCTGTGTGCATTTCCGCAGATCTTATAATGCCAGTGCTCGCCTGGCTGAGCTGCAAAAGGAGTTGAACCTGCCCAAGAACCGCCTTATATGTGACATGCCCACCAGGTGGAACTCAACGTTGGCCATGCTGCAGCGGCTGCACACGCAGCAGAGGGCCATCAATGAGTACCTGTGCGACTACGGCACCAGGACAGGGTCAGGGGAGCTTGGTTTTTTTTCTCCACGCCAGTGGGGCATGATCAGGGATGCATGCACTGTCCTGGCACCATTTGAGGAGGCCACGAGGATGGTGAGCAGTGACAGTGCATGCATCAGTGACACTGTACCTCTTGTCCACCTGTTGGAGCACACGCTGCGTGGAATAATGGACAGGGCACTTGAGGCAGAACAGAGGCAGGAAGAGGAGGACTTCCTTGCCTCTCAAGGCCCCCTTTACCCAGACAGTGTTCCTTCTGTCCCACCCATCGCACAGGAAGAGGAAGAGGAGGAGGAGGAGGAGGAGGATTGTGTCAGCATGGAGGTGGAGGCTGGCACTCAGCATCATCAGCAGCAGTCTTTTAGGGATGATTTACAGTCCCAAGAAACCAGTGGACTTGTACGTGGCTGGGAGGAGGTGGCTGCGGATCATGTCGTCCTTAGTGACCCAGAGGACTCCGGAGCGAATGCCTCAGCAAACCTACGCTGCATGGCCTCCCTGATCCTGCAAAGTCTGCGGAAGGATCCTCGTATTCTTCGGATCAAGGAGAGGGACCATTACTGGCTGGCCACTCTCCTTGATCCACGGTACAAGGGTAAGGTTGCGGACCTTATGTTACCTTCGCAGAGGGAGCAGAGGATGAGACAACTCCGGGAGGCCTTGCAGAAAGGTCTGTGCAACGCGTTCCCAGAGACTGGGAGGTTACAAACTCCTGGTCCTGGACAACGAGTTGCTGAGGCTTCGGCCAGTCAAAGAAGGAGCGGTGGGGAAGGTGGCCGTCTGACCAATGCGTTCAGACAATTCTTTAGTCCGCAGCCCCAAAGTATGATCGGTTCCAGCAACCATCGCCAGCGTCTGATAAACATGGTGCAGGAATATCTAGGGGCAAGGTCAGACTTGGACACCTTCCCCACCGAAAATCCTCTGGCTTACTGGGTCTTGAGGATGGATCACTGGCCAGAGCTTGCACAGTATGCAATTGAGCTACTGGCCTGTCCTGCATCCAGCGTTCTTTCGGAACGCACATTCAGTGCTGCTGGAGGATTTGTCACGGATCACAGGGTGCGCCTGTCCACCGACTCGGTTGATCGACTGACTTTCATCAAGATGAACCAGTCTTGGATCACCACCAGCTACCACACACCTGATGCTGATATAACAGACTAATTGATTTTAACATGTCACATCCCTTCAAGACTGATGCTGATGCTGAGTGCCTGTGCTGTTATGTTGACTGGCTATCCTCCTCCTCCGAGTCCTCAATGATACGATTGATGATGATAGCTTGGAAGATCATTTTTGTTTATGGGTGCCGCCACCAGTGGCTAAGGCCCAATTTTTCAGCCCCTGTTTTACAGGGGCGTGTAATTACAATTTTTTTAGCAATAATTTGCCATAGGGCTCATTGCTGTGCTCCAAGTACAGTATCTGTGAGGGGTTGGAGTGTTGTGGCACCAGTGCCTAAGGCCCAATTTTTCAGCCCCTGTTTAACAGGGGCGTGTCATTACAATTTTTGAAGCAATACTTTGCAACAGGGCTCATTGCTGTGCTCCAAGTAACGTATCTGTGAGGGGTTGTAGTGTTGTGCCACCAGTGCCTAAGGCCCAATTTTTCAGCCCCTGTTCAACAGGGGCATGCAATTACAATTCTTGATCTAATAATTCACAGCAGGGCCCATTGCTGCACCCACCAAGAGTAACTCTGAGGGCTTACAGTGTTGTGGCAACGCCACCACCACCACCACCACCACGAAAGGCCCAATTTTTCAGCCCCTGTTCAAAAGGGGCATGTAATTACAATTCTTGATCTAATAATTCACAGCAGGGCCCATTCCTGCACCCACCAAGAGTAACTCTGAGGGCTTACAGTGTTGTGGCAACACCACCACCACCACCACCACCACGAAAGGCCCAATTTTTCAGCCCCTGTTCAACAGGGGCATGCAATTACAATTCTTGATCTAATAATTCACAGCAGGGCCCATTGCTGCACCCACCAAGAGTAACTGTCAGGGCTTACAGTGTTGTGGCACCAGCACCACCATCAAAGGCCCAATTTTTACTACCACTGTTCAACAATTATATGTAATTAAAATTCCTGATATAATAGTTGACAGCAGGGCGTTCCAGCACCAACCAAGAGTAACTGTGAGTGCTTACAGTGTTGTGCCAACACCAACAACTAAGGGGCCTATTTCTGCAGAGTATATACGGCAGGTCCCTACTTTCAAACATCCAACTTACAAACGACTCCTACTTGCAAACGCAAGAAGACAACAGGAAGTGAGAGGAAATCTACCACTAGGAAGGAAAATTCTCTCCTGTAAGAATAAATATGGGAGAAAGGTGTCTCCTCTGTACTGATGCTTTATCAGCAATCCTTGTTTCAAGAAAAACACCACATTTCAAAAACAGTTGTCATTGGGACGGAAAGTGAGGTGAAATGTTCTGAACAGGGGCACAGACAGCAAAACAAATGTTACAGGGGTGATAACCCTTACCTATGTTTTCCAAAAAGTTTAAAAATAGATTTTTGGGCTGGAGCTACACTTCAACAATGTACCTGTTCAAAATTACAAACAGATTCTACATAAGAACAAACCTACAGTCCCTGTCTTGTATGCACCGCCTGTATACGGCTGTTCAGAGTATATAGGGCCTTTTTTATTTTATGTGCGGGGTTCCCCTTAATATCCATACAAGACCCAAAGGGGCTGGTAATGGGCTGGGGTAGGGGGGGGGGGGTCATGGGGTAGCTATGCCATTTTTCTTAAAGATTTTCATCCATATTACCGGGAGCAGACATTACATTAAAGCCGCAAGCAGTTTTAAATGGCTTTTTTTTCCTTTAGAAGTGTCATTTTGTGCAGGGACAGTTCTAAACACGGGAAACACGTGGCACTTCACAGGCATACTTTAGACACCCCCCAGGTACGATATTTAAAGGAATATTTGACTTTTTTTTTTTCACTTTATGCATCATTAAAATGACTGCTCCCGAAAAACGACCATTTTTAAAACTTCTTTTTGCATTGATACATGTCCCCTGGTGCAGAACCCGGGTTCCCAAACCCTTTTTAGGACAATAACATGCATAATAGTTGTTATAATTAGCACTTTAGAATTCAAACGTTCGCATCCATTGTATTTAATAGGGTTCTAATGTTCGTACGAACTTTCGGTCCGTTCGCGGGTTCTGGTGCGAACCGAACCCGGGGGTGTTCGGCTCATCACTAGCTTCTACACAGGAATACACCAATGGTGTCAAACAGGTGTTGGTGTTGCTGGGAGAAGTAGGGATAATTCCTTCATATTTGGTGGTCCTGCCGTCATCTTTCAGAATACAGACGAGCAGTCCATGAAACAATTTTACAGGTGACTGGCGATGGTTGATTTCATGTTGCTCCAATAGCTATTACATTTTAATAGCCAACTTATAAAATAAATCATTGGCAGCTTACATAATTAGCGCTGCTCACATGTGTATCCCGATTCCCAGTATACTGGCTAGACACGCGTTCCCCAAGCATTCGAGATTGGTACTCTAGACTACGAAAAGTTGCACAAATGGAAGAATGAATCCACATCTCTGAAGATAGAATGACCTTCTTTATGAGCACTTGGGCTTGTTGGCTGTACTTTCAGACTACGGATTCCTATAAAGTAAATAAGTTATGGCTTTACACGAGGGCGACAGTGATGATTTATGGGGTGGCTGAGGTCAGACATCAAGATGGCTGCTAGTTTTGGGTAGGGGCTTGATGACAGCAGTGTGGTGTGATATCCACAGGATAAGACCACTAAGCTTTCTGCATCTACAGGGGGACAGTACTAACCATGACACTTATAGCAGACGCATACTGTTGGATGCTAGTAAACCGGTTGCTTTTCTCACCTTTGACTCCTCCTCTGCCGACGTTAAAGACCTTCGGCAGCTCCCAACCCAGTCCCCATTTTCTGTGGGACGGGACATACTAGCCCTCCTGTTCTACTTCTCCCCCTTTTTTTTTCCTTTTTACTCTACAGACCCCCAGGCAGCGTGAGTCTATTAAGCATTGTCTAGATGAAAATAATTGTCCACAGATCTTCATTGCATAAGGCAGATGTGGCCCTTTTTGGAGTGGGAGGTCGAGGCCTATTAATAGGTTATGGCCCTACAGGTGTAGTATTTTTGGTGGGGCATTTCATGTGCTGGGTTATTATATATACTGTATTTATATATTTAGGCATGTGGTAGACAGGGCTTATGTACTGTTATGTTTATTGCTTTGAGAAGTTGGCTTATTCTGCTTACAGTAGGCTGGGTGAAAACTGTGGGGTATACCCCCTTTTCTATCCAACGAATAGCGCCTTTTTTGTGGGCTAGCCTGGATATGTGTTTTTTTTTCTTTTTCTCCCCCTCCCACCTCTTGTACATTTTTCTTATCTATATACTCAAGTATAAGCCGACCCGAATATAAGCCGATGCACCTAATTTTACCACAAGAAAATGGGAAAACTTATTGACGCGAGTGCCTAGGGTGTCCATCTGCATGCCTCACTGTGCCTAACTGTGTCAATGCCTCACTGTGCCTTACTGTGCCCATGCCTCACTGTGCCTTACTGTGCCTATGCCTCACTGTGTCCATGCCTCACTGTGCCCATGCCTCACTGTGCCCATTCCTCATTGTCACTGTGCCCATGGCTCACTGTGTCCATGCCTCACTGTGCCCAATCTCTCTACCTGATCTCCGGCGCTGTGTGACTAGACTGACGTTTAACATGGGAGTCTATGGAAGGGGTGCCCGGCTTTGAAAACTCGGTGCTCCCCGGCTGTAGGTCCCCTGGACACTTGTGGATGAAGAGTGTGGCTACATGTGTGCCAAGTTTGGGGTCCAGGCGACCTAGGTACGGCCGGTACCGGGTCCCCAAAATCACCAGAGAAATTACTGTTTAACATGGGAGTCTATGGAAGGGGTGTCCGGCTTTGAAAAATCGGTGCTCCCTTGTCCTAGGTCCTCCGGACAACAAACTTTGCACACTTATAGAGAAGGAGTGTGGCTACATGTGTGCCAAGTTTGGGGTCCAGAGAACCTACGGCTGGGATCAGGCGCACAGATATGAAAATGGACACAGACTCGAGTATAAGCCGAGGGGGGCATTTTCAGCACAAAAAAATGTGCTGAAAAACTCGGCTTATACTCGAGTATATACGGTAATTGAATTTACATTTTCTTTTAATCACTGTTTTCTAGGGATTATATTGTGTTTTTTTGTACTGTATATTGTACTTTATACAAAAATTATTTCAATAGAATATTATGGAAAAAAAAGTGTGTTTAGGGGACAACGGGGTCACTAATCAGAACAAGATCAAGTGTTATATGCACTTGGTCCCCTGAGGAGTTAAATATAACTTAAGTTCTTCTTTAAAGCCTGCTCATATATCTAAATTTGCCCTACTTTCAGCCTTTTGTAATCTCCTGCATAGCAGCATCCAACCTGGAAGAGGAATAGTCAACGCTCAGAATCATTTAGACTCTGTTGCAGTATATGATGGCAAAGTTGGTTGCAGATTGAGCAGAGAGATGACCTCGTCATTGGACTAGCAGACGGGCATCGTGTTCTTAGACACAGCTACCACTACAGTGGAGGTTAAAACCCAGCTGTACTGTCTGGCAGGGGTGTTCCAACCAGTGTTAAATTTTGTTGACTAAAACATTTACATTGACTAAATGAATACTATTTTAGTCTACTAAAATACGACTAAAACTAAAACAATTTAGATGACTAAAATAAAATGAAATTTTAGTAAAAATACTAAAATGGGACTAAAACTTCAATGCTCTTTTAGTCAAAAGACTAAGGCTAAAACTAAATTGAAACTTGACGTCAAAATTAACACTGGTCTGTAGTGCATGTTCATACATCAATACCATAAATATTAAAAAATTTGATTTTTCACTCCAGCCACACTCTCTAGTGGCACCTGCTAGCCATATGCTTTACCTGAGACTACGGTGAGAGTGCTGACAGGTGGCTGAGGGGAGTCAGAAACAGTGACAACTACATGGCTCGCCACCGTTCAGCCCAGGCACCCTGCTCAGCAACCAAGTGCCGCCCAGCAGAGATGACCCACACCGCTTCAGGGATTGCAATATCCATCCAGGTGTCCAGTAGGACGCTGCCCAGTCACCTTGCCAGTTTAGCTACCAGCCATCCTGATCGGCCGACCGGAGGCAATCTGTTGCCTTTCAACATTGCCAGGAGCCTGAACCAGCATTGGAAATCTCCATTGTGTCATCACACAGAGGATTGGTGAATGGGTGTAAACCCCAAAATCCTTCTGAACACAGTACAGACACTGCATGCAGACACCTATTCCCCTTTCTAGTGTCAGAGGATGATTGTTTGGAGCTGCCTCCTTTAGCCACTACCTAACGGAATATCCTAGATGATTACCGTCTCCGTTTTGCTTGATTAAACCTACTCTAGTTTCTAAAGGGCCCCCAATGTTTGCTAGCAGAATGTACTAATACTCTTCACCCCAGGACCTGAAACATTAAGGAACTGTGTTTACTGTACCTGTTAACACATTTCTTCATATTTTTTTGTGTTGTTACTTTCAATGATGATTGTGGCCCAGAAGGAGCTGAGAAGCTGAAAAACCTTCTCTCCTCCCTCTCAGCGCCCGTGCAATGGACATGTAGATTTTTGGGCTTTTTTTTTTATATTTACAGTTGCTAAATATTAGATGTTGTCTTTTCTATTGTATTGATACTCTGCAGCAAGGTTTAACAGTGCTGTAAGTTTCCACATTTCTTTCCGTAATAATGTACTCAACTTTTTTATTACTACCAGGTGTGTCTGTCTGTTTCTGGTAACAATCCACAGCCAGTATTTTCTACTTGTATTCTTGAAAGTGTTTGTAGTGATTTTAAATCTAACCAGGTGTGCCAGAGGAGCTGAGTTTGTTCTTGGAGTCGAGGTGAAAGACAGAGGACCCAAAATGTATCCAGCGGCTCCTTCGGGGGTGGCGTTACACGACTAAAACTAAAACAATTTCAGAAGACTAAAATGGGACTAAAACTGAAATGCCATTTTAGTCAAAAGACTAGGACTAAAGCCTCGTACACACGACCAAGTTTCTCGGCAAGAACCAGCAAGAAACTTGTTGGCAGAGATTTCTTGCCGAGAAATTCGTTCGTGTGTATGGTTTCTCGTCAAGAAAACCGACTAGAATCTCGACGAGAAAATAGAGAACCTGCTCTCTATTTTCTCGTCGAGATTCTCATCAGCCAGTTTCTCGACGAGAAAATTGTGTGTGTGTACACTTACCTGTCCTCCGGGAAGCCCGCGCATGCTCGAAATTACTTTGACGCATGCGCGGTAGCTTCCTAGGCATAGGATAGGGTGTACAAAGATGGCGGCGACGGCATCGAATGTGACGAGCGCATGCTCGTCGTATTCAATTACGTCACCGCGTTCGCTCCATTCAAAGAACCGCGGGTTCTTTGAAATGAGCGTGTGTACACTCGGCCGGGACAAGTTTCTTGTCCAAGGATCTCGTCGAAAAAAACGACGTGTTTTTTACGTCGAGATTCTCGGCCGTGTGTACGAGGCTTCAGACTAAATCGAAATTTGCTGCCAGAATTAACACTGGTTCCAATCCCAATTATGAAAAGAATTACAAAGCCTTTGAAAGTAAAACAGATTATATGTTTATTTACTGTATATTTCACTTGTATATTTAGCTGATTGCCTGGAGTTTGATTTTAATGTTCATATTTTATTTCAGTGAACATTTACCTTTATACTGGTTGTGCAGGGTTGTGCAAGGTTCATTTTTTAATTTGGGAATTTATTATTCGTACTGACAGCTCACTGATAATTCTGGGGTTTTAACTTGGAGGTGAAATGTTTAATTCCGGTATGTTTTAGAATTTTACATGCTGATGTGCCAACTTTTATTTAGTATACAAATGCTTTCCTCTATTTGTTTTCTTTTCTTTTTTTATCTTAGAAATCATAGGAAGAACGTTTTTTTCAACATGGAAGAATAATAATTACAAAAATAAAGCAGCGATGACAACAGCCAGAGGCAAAACTCTCAACGCTCAAAAGACTGGTGATTTCATTTCTGAAAAAGACTATGGCTGCTTTGTTCTCAGTCCTTTCGTATTTATCCTTAAAAAAACATAAATAAAAAGCAAAGTAGAGCAGGAGAGCATTGAAATCTATTGTTCATAGTTACATAGTTAGTCAGGTTTAAAAAAGACACACGTTCCTCTAGTTCAATCAATCGGAAAAAAAAAAGGGTCTGATTGTTCACTATGGATGATTTTGCACTTTGCTTTTGGTCACTCTCCCATCTTCCACCTGATTGCTACAGAAATGTAATGGGTAAGGCATGGAGAACAAAGTAGCTCTGAACTAAGGTCCTAAGTTATCTAAAATGTATATCTGAGTAAAATAAACAAAGAAATCATATTCAGTACATCTTTGCAAAGCATGCACAAATACCCAAGTTTTTTTTTTTTTTTTTATCACAGACGACATGCAATGGCGATCAGTGTATGGCGGGTGCAATGCCAGGTCCCTGCAGACTCTTCCTCCAGCCCTCTGTCTGTACCTCTGCACAGGCTTTAAGTTGGAGAGCTGGAGGAAGTGTTAGTGAACTACGAGTGTGGGGACGTTGCCACACTTGTTTTCCATAGAGAACTACAAGTCCATCGGCCATGGTGTCACATGGGACTTCATTCATTCATAGATCTCTGTGAATGAATGAATCAACTGTACAGTCAGAGACTGACATTGCGCCAATTTCAAATTTGACACCTGCTGCGAGGAGGAAGAACCCAGTATGCTGTCAGAGGACGCAGGGGCACCTTAGATGTGGGAGGGTTGGTTAGCTACATTTTACACACTAAATAGGAGTGTAACATGTTGCTAAAGGTGGAGGTAACCTTTAAGGAGTATTTTGTGGGTACAAAAGCTGGAACATGTGTGTACAGTGTGTACTGCTTGTAGTCTTATACTATATTTATCAATCTTCCTTTACGCCATGTCCAATATCCAATGCCGTTTAGCCACACCCACTCCTCGCTACGCGCGCTGCATCTTTTTGCCTTTCGGGTTGTCCCTCATTGGTAATGTCAAATGTTGGGAGGTATGCAATAGCACCCCTGTATACCTGGACAAGACGCAAAACCATTTGTGTCTATGGGAGTCTGTATGCAGCACCTGGGCTTTCTGCATGAAGGGGGGTGGGGGGGTGATTTGTCCGAATTTACATTAAATGGGCTTGGGTGCCTGTTTGCAAGAGCCTTTAGAGTGGTGTGTCTGACCAGCTAATTTTCACTGCAGTGGACAGTGTGGTCAAATTCAGGTGCCTATAGGACTGCCTGGTCATTTTAAGATATATTTTGCAACTGCTTTAACAAAAAAGTAGAGATGAAAATATTAAAACGGAGGCATTTATACAATGCTTATCTGACTGAATTATTTTTTCGGTGATTTCAATTGGACTTTAAAAAGGCTGATGGGTGACCCCTAAGGAATTCATGCAGATCAGAAATTGAAGGGATAAAGAAATTGCTTATTAAAGCCATGGGCTGGCTGTTCCATAAATCAAAATATTCATAAATAAAATAAAATCGGGTGTATGCAGATCTGCTTTTCTGAATAAAACTGCTTTCCCATGTACTACTGCTTAAATATCACTCAACATAAACATATCTGTAGCCATCTACGAAGCTAATATTCCCAGATATTAGGTGTTATTAGGTGATTAGGTGATATCTGCAGTGTAAGATACAAAGTAAACCTGATGCCGCGTACACACGATCGCTTTTAATGTCATTTTAAAAAACAAAGTTTTTCTTGACGTGATTTTTCTTGTTTCCTCTCAAGCCTGTCTTGCATACACACGTTCATTAAAAAAAACACTCGAGCAAAGCGCAGTGACGTACAACACGTACAACGGCACTATAAAGGGGAAGTTCCGTTCGAATGGCGCCACCCTTCATGTTAGTAAAGTTTGTTGAGCGACGATTCGCGCTTTTCAGCCTCCTGCTTTTCAGTCCGTTACAGCGTGACGAATGTGCTATCTCCATTACGAACGCTAGTTTTACCAGAACGAGCGCTCCCGTCTCATACTTGATTCTGAGCATGCGCATTTTTTCCCCTCGTAAAAGCATACACACTACCGTTTTTCACGTCATTAAAAAAAACGACGTGAAAAAATAGAGCAGGTTCTCATTTTTTTAGGCCATTTTTCACGTCGTTAAAAATGCTCTGGAGCCTACACACGATCGTTTTTAATGCCCAATTTAAAAAATGGCATTTTTAACGTCGTGAAAAACGGTCGTGTGTATGTGGCATCAGGGTTGTATTTTTTAGTTTGACCCCAGCAGTGCAGACAGCAAAGCAAAACATGCAGAATAATACACTGACAAGATTTATTTGTCATTTTAATGGATGCTGTATCACCCCTACTGCTCTGTGCAAGTGGATGCTGCAGTCTATGCCAGAGATGAGAAAATAAGGTTTTGGCTGGTAGATAATACGAAGTTGTACTTTTTATTGGCTTAGAGCTGTGACCTTACCTTTGCAACAACTATATAGTATAAGAAATACAAATGTTTTCCAAAGCACAGATGTGACATTCGTACTCCAAGGTCAATTCCTATGACTCCAGTTTTCAAAGCCCCTTTAAACACACTTAATTAAGTTGGACTTAAGTTAAAATTAATGCTATCCTTTAATGTTGCTGCCAGACAGTTAAACCCGCAATATTCAGCCGTACACTCTCTCTTCTGATCGAACGGCTTCCTGTAGATATTTCCCCAGCCCTACAGTGTCTATAACTGACTCATCCTTAGATCAGAGAATGAAATGATTTACTTTTTTATTAGATTTAGCTATAGCATTCAATGTACATGCTTTGTGTCTTGCGTTGTAGCCACACACTGTCTCAGTAAGATTAGGCACAGATTGTCTGGTAGGACACCAAGAGATTTAAGCCTCGTACACACGGCCGGTTTTTCTGGTGGGAAAACTGCGAGGAGAGCTTTTGACCGGGAATCACGGCCGTGTTTATGCTCCCCCGCAGTTTTTCTGACGGGAAAACTGCCAAAACCGCAGGACAAAAAAAAAGAGAACCTGCTCTCTTTTTTCCTGGCGGGTTTCCCGACTGACTTTTATCCCTCAGAAAACCCGGCCGTGTGTAGCAAAAACCGGCCACTTTTGGCAGTTTTCCTGTGGGGAAAAACTCAGATGGAGCTTAAAACACGGTCGGGATTCCCGAGGAAAAGCTCTCATCAGAGTTTTCCCGATGGGAAAACCGAGCGTCTGTACGGGGGAAAACTAGAGAGCAGGCTCTCGGTTTCCCCCCCGGGATTTCCGACAGTTCTTTCCTGTCGGGAATCCCGGACGTGTGTACTAGGCATTATAGTGTGTAAATGTCTGGGGTTTTTGAAACATGTTTACTAATTAAAATAATTCCATATAATTTAAAGGAAAAATATAACATATTGTCTCCACATATTTTTCAGTTATTATTACAGTGTTTAGCTTAAAGTGGTTATAAGTACTTACATATACCCAGTGAGATGGCTGGCCTCAGGTGATACACAGAAGTCCTCCTACATGGGCTGTTTATCTGCAGCCCTCTCTTCTCTACAGTCATTCAAAGTTCAGAATTTTTACAACTTGTATGAGCTTTCATAAAGCAGGGGGTGGGGAGCTGAAGTTACACTCTGTAGAGTTCATTGAGGGGAGTTCTGAGAGTTAATTGTTTGGGGTCGTGTTGGAATACTGCCCCGCGGCCCAGTCTCAGAAGGGAGGGTATCCTGCTCTGCTTCAGTATGCTACAGAGTACATGTTGGCATTCATGGTTCCCTCAATGAACTGTAGCTCCCCAGTGCCGGCAGCTTCAGTATGTTACAGAGTACATGTTGGCATTCATGGTTCCCTCAATGAACTGTAGCTCCCCAGTGCCGGCAGCACTCAGCACTTTTTGTGGTATTTAAACACCACTAGGTTTTTTTTTGTGAAAAACAAACAAATTTGAATGAAAAAAACGTTTTTTTTTTTCTTCACTGATGTGCACTGAAGAGGCTTCACTTATGGGCACTGATAATCTGCACTGATGGGCACTGATGTGCACTGATGAGGCTGCATTGATGGGGCGGCACTGATGGGCATTGATGAAGCTGCACTGATGGACTGCACTGATGGGCTGCACTGATGGGCACTAATGAGGAGGCACTAATAAGGCTGCACTGATGAGGCAGCACTGATAGGTGGCACTGATAAGCAGCACTGATCCCCACTGATTATCACCGCTGGGGCTGCACTGATAATCAGTGCCCTGATTATCAGTGTAAAAACTGTGTTCACTGTGCCATTGTCACGTTCTCTCGTATCTGACTCACGGCCCCTGGTAGAACAGACAGGTGGCAGGGGAGTGCAGAATGGTATGAGTGCCTGGTGGGTCAGCTGTTGGACGGGCAGCTCCAAGGTCCCAGATGCTGTAGAGGTGACAACCAGCTGGAAGGGGGACCTGAACAGCTGACAGACTGGAGGCTGGAACACCCGATATCCTCACACCCAGAAGTCGGGTCTGGCAGTCAGTACACAGTTCAATGGGTGTGGATTCAAGCAGACATAAGCAGGCTGATTACAGCACAGACAGGGGATGCTGGAGCAGGAGCTACAGGCAAACAGGTAAGGTCACAGGCTGGGTCTACAACTGGCGGGCAGCGTGGGATCCAAAGGAGCAGGCAGGTTCAAGGTCAGAGGTGAGCCAAGGCCAGGTGCAGGCAGGAAGCAAGGGAAGTCCAAAGGTCAAGCCGGGTCGTTCAGGAGATCAATCACAGAAGCAGGTAAACAGGAGTAGGGGTCACAGGGAACTGCAGATCAGACAGCAAAGACACAATGCTGCTGAGGTGTTTAAATAGGGCAGCCTATTGCCAATCACTGAAATCAGCCTGCACTAAGTTAACCCTTAGGTGGCAAATCCATGACAGCCATGTCAGTCTTGCCGGTAATCGTCTCTCCTTTCCTCACACAAAGACAGCGTGTGAGGAAAGGACTGCTGATAACTGGCAAGTCTGTTTACATGTAAATCTGGTTTTACTAGAAATTGCAATAAAATAATAGTATGTATTGTCTTATTCCTGTACATCTGTACAAACTTGTCTTTGTGTTGCTGTGGACACAGCATATATTTTATTTTGAGATTTCCAATCACAGGCAACATTCAACAATTTACACAAGTTATAATACGATACTTCAACAGCCTGTACACGAAAAAATAAACTAAATAGGTGATAAGTATTATTATTTACAAAACCTGTTATTATTGTGTACAGAATCAAATCTTTTACAGAAAAGTCTATAAAGAGGAACGGTCACTCGAATAATACCTCCCGGTGCTCTCGGCACCCAGTGTACTATATACTCAAGCAATCCACCAAGGTCATTTTTTTTTCTACTTTAGAGGAGGCTTTGAAAACCTTGTATGTTGTGTACAGGTGACTTTCAGTGATTGCTGGACAGTGTAATGTGCAGGCTGGATTTGAGGCAGTGAATAGGCAAGCAGTTCGCTTTAATGCAAGTCACATCATTGCATGGAAATCATCCTGAGCAATATGCAGTTGACTTTCACTGAAATTTGCTGACATTTGCATACAAAACACAAATATTTTAAAGGCCCTTCCAAAGTAAAGAAGGACACAGAAAACCTCTGTTTGTCCAGCAAACTGGACAAATTAAAGTCCAGCTCCAGATTGCAAGATATTAAATGCCCCTAATCCCACCCTGCACCCTGGTCTTTTGAGTTTTTTTGGGGGGCTCTCTGAGTGCTGTTAATTATTACTTAAAGGTGCAAATGCTTGACTATTCCAGCCACATAAGTATCCCCCCCCCCGTTTTTGGCTGTATATGGGGTTGGGATCTACAGTACATGTTCCTAGAGTCATTACAAGGTCCTTGCCAGTGGTGGCACATCCAGGTTATTTAGCAGGTTGAAAAAGAACTGACATCTGAAACTAGAATGCCCTTTACTGATTTGAGGATCATGGACAGTGGCGGATCCAGGGGGGGGCAACAGGGCAATTGCCCCCCCCGAGACCATCTGTCACACTCACTTACTTGCTTTTTTGCGCCTGATCTCCTGAAATTTGGGGACCCAGTACCGGTCGGACCCCTGGACCCCAAACTTGGCACACATGTAGCCCAATGTCTCTTCTACAAGTGTGCAAAGTTTGGTGTCTAGGGGACCTACGGCCGGGGAGCACTGATTTTTTAAAACCGGGCACCCCTTCCATAGACTCCAATGTTAAACGGTAATTTCTCCGGTGATTTTGCGGACCGGGTACCGATCGGTCGTAGGTCCCCAGGACCCCAAACTTGGTACACATGTAGCCCAATGTCTCTTCTACAAGTGTGCAAAGTTTGGTGTCTAGGGGACCTACGGCCGGGGAGCACTGATTTTTTAAATCCGGGCACCCCTTCCATAGACTCCAATGTTAAACGGTCATTTCTCCGGTGATTTTGCGGACCGGGTACCGGCCGGTCGTAGGTCCTCTGGACCCCAAACTTGGCACACATGTAGCCCCATGTCTCCTCTATAAGTTTGAAAAGTTTGGTGTCTGGGAGAACCGATTTTTCAAAGCCGGGCACTCCTTCCATAGACTTCCATGTTAAACATCAGTCTAGTCATGGGCACAGTCAGGCATGGGCACAGTGAGGCAAAGTGAGGCAAGTATAAGCCTAGGACACCCTAGGCTTATACTTGAGTCAATACGTTTTCCCAGTTTTTTGGGCTAAAATTAGGTGCCCTGGCTTATATTCGGGTCGGCTTATACTCGAGTATATACAGTACTTGTTCTGCGGCTGCCGCTGCCTCTCTGAGTCTCTCTCTCAGTTTCTCACATCAGCCGATCAGCGGCGCTGAGAGAGAGACTCGTCTAATGTAGTTACGTGGCGCACTGACACGATACCAGGAGTGGAGGAGGAGGTGGGTGGAGCCTCTTCCCTGCACTCGCTGCTAACACCTGGGCCGCTTGGCGTCTAGCAACGAGTGACGTCAGTGAGTCACGTCAGGCCGCTCTGCGGGCAGGTGCAATAGCGTGCGGCTCCACAGACGGGTAAGAAAGCAGGCGGCTCCCCTTGCGGCGCGGTTTGTTGTCGGGGGGCGGCGCGGTTCGTGGGCAGACCGTACTGCTCAGTGGGTTGGCAGCACAGGTGAGAGTGAGAGAGCAGGCTCAGTGTGGCAGCTGGCCAATCAGCTAGCCGGGAGCGGGGGAGCAGAGAGATGAGATCATCTCTCACCGCCCGTGCCTGCCCTGCATTCCTGCAGTGACTTCCGCCCTCACTGTGCAGGCAGCAGAGAGATTACATTATCTCTCTGCTGCCTGACTCTGGGAGTCTGGGACACAGCAAGAGACAACCAAAACTACACCTTAGCAGGCAAGTTAGTGACAATCCGCAAGGTGTGGCAGGCGACGTGGCAAGGGACAATCCGCAAATTGTGTCAGGTGACGTGGCAAATGACAATCTGCATCTGGTGGCAGGCAAGTGACAATCAGCAAGGTGTAGCAGGTGACATGGCAAGTGACAATCCGCAAGGTGTGGCAGGTGATGTGGGAAGTGACAATCTACAAGGTGTGGCAAGTGACAATCCACAAGATGTGGCAGGTGACGTGGCAAGTGACAATCCACAACGTGTGGCAAGTGACACGCTCAGGGCTCCCACTAATTGCAGGCGACGGTGGCAAGTGACACACTCGGGGCTCCCACTGATTCTGCATTGAACTATTTAATTTCATATTAGAATGTAATAATAGAAATAATGCGCTTCAATCATCCTGACACCATAACAACCATGGTGCCGGGATGATTGAAGCGCCGACACCAACCATTTCCCCGATAAAATTCCCACAAAAAAATCATTTTTTGGCAGTGCCCCTCCCGAGAAAAGACTCTGGATCCGCCCCTGATCATGGACCGGGCTACGGTCTCTCATAGCCTAGATCAAAAATTGACTGAACAGAATTAAAAACCTCTTTAATATTAAGACAATTCATTATTGTATATGCATGTCAACTCTGTTTTTAGAGTGTTTAACCTATGAATAAGTTACATGTTACACCTGTATTTAGGGTGTAACATGTAACATGTTCCAGCTCCTGCCCCCTCTCCCCCCGATTTCCCCTCCTTGTGACAGCAGGTTGGGGCTCTTCGCCCCCGCCTTCCCTGTCAAATCTAAAATCAGCAGCGATCTGTGAATAAATGAACGGCAGACGACTTGTAATTCTCAATAGACTACCAGTGCACTGATCAGCACTCTTTTAGTTCATTGACATTTCCCCCAACTTTCAAGCTGAAAGCTCATACAGAGGCACCGTCAGAAAGCTGGAGGGAAAATGTGCAGGAGCCTGACAATGCACCCACGATTCTCTGATCCCAGGTGCAATACTTTGCAGGCTCCTCTGTAAAAAAATAAAAGAAATGCACTTTTTTTTTTTACCTTCAAATATATGCACATTTGTATTTTTTTTAAATTAAGGTGGTTGTAAACCCTGTTACACCACTTTTCACACAGTAAATATCTCCTGAACTGTGCCTTATTATAGGCTTACCTGTAGGTACTGTGAATATCTCAAGATATTTACTGTATCCGCATGTGCCAACATCATCAGCACATGCGTACTGAAGAAACGGCTTGATTGTGCCATTTCTTCAGTAGCAGTGTGTGGGGCCACTGCAACAGCTTCAATCTAAGGTAAGTATTTCATAATGAGCTAGCATGCGATGCATACTAGCTCATTATGCCTTTTGTGTTTGCAAGGTTTTTTTTTTTCGTTTTTACAACCACTGAACCTAGCCTTTAAATGTATCTGTTTTTGATACCTGACTACTTGTCAAGGCCTGTACTTGATGATGTTCACATGCTGAGACAGCCACTTAAGATGTAGAAATAAATTAAAGGCAAAACTTTTTTTTAGTTTTGGATAAAGTGGAGAGGTATTTGAAAATTCACTGTTAGCATGTTAGCACTGTTAGCAAAAGTACTTCTGATTAAAATTTGTGAAAGGTAACACAAATTACCTGTTATCGGGACAGTGAGCCATATAAAATGATGGATGGCAATCTTTCAGATGTTCTGAAAAAAAACATAAAAAATAACAAAATGCCCCATTTCAAAATCCCCCCCCCCCCAAAAATTAGGATCATAAATGTTATCATTTATTCATTTATTAAAGCTTTTAAATCAATTGATGTTTACTAAAATTATATTTCGGAGATATGCAAATCTCACAGAAATCATGCACAATACAGTCACAGAGCATGCTGTATAGTTTTAATTAACCAAATTAGTTTCTTATCTGCAATTTTAAATCTGCATTCCTCTGAAGCATGTGGCTTCATCTCCCTGTGGCAGGCTATAAATATGGATGAATAAATACCTGAGGCCATATTTAAAACACTTTTACTTAACGTGTATGAACATTTTGTGATTAAATGCCTGGCTATGTTATTACCAATATGTTCTCGTCATGAAAATAGTTGTGTTAACCAATATTGTAGCATCACATGAAATTACATGAACATATGTCAGTTTACTGTGATTTTTGGGCATGTAAATTAAAATGAATGTTTTATTTATAGGGCAGTCCATTTCACAAATGTAAATTAAGTCTGGTATGGTGAGTTTCGTATGATCATATATTGGTGCAGATGTCTGATTCTTCAGCAGTATCTGTTCATAACAAGGTACATAGTAGTACACTGCACTATGCAGGATGGAATGGTTCATTTGCTTCTAGTAGGGTAAGATAGGTAGCACACAAAAAAATAGGTAAAACCTCAGAACTATCGCTCTTACAGGAAGAACTGAGTAGAGTTGATTAGTTATATAAATGACAGCATATGTAAACCCAACATTCCATATTCCTGATATGTGCCTGCTGTACCATGTACTTGAATGAAAAAGTATCCTCTTCTCATTGCATTGCTTCCGTAGTGTGAAATCTCTGGTGTTCAAGCCAGTCCCTCTGCTTTCCTATTAACAACTGACCACACTAGGAAGGAGTACTCATCGTGGTCAGTTTTCTAGCTATGCTGGGAACTCAGCCTGCTCTCCTCCAATGACCAGACTTGTCCTGACACCCCCCCCCCCCTTTGCAGCCATTCACTGGAAAGTTCAGTGTACTGCTGCTTTTCCTCCCCAGCTCTTATGCAGCTGAGAATAGAGGGAATGTGATCCCTTTTAAAAAAGGGGAACAAAAGGGATTTATAATGTTTTTTTATATCTTTATACAAATGTTTTGCCTTTCATTTCTATTTAAAACTGATTGGGTTGTTTTACAAAGTGAGGGTACAAATACTTTTCCCTGTCAACACTCTCAACACCCGTGGTTGCAGGAAAGAAATTTGCTCCGTCTATGGCTTGCCTACTTCTGTGGTAAGCTCAGTTCATAACACAATTCAGAAGCTTTAATGGGAATTACAATATAACATTATTGTTACATTTTATTTATATTGGCTCTATTCATCCGTCGATTAAAAAAGCAAGTCTTGATCTGACTCCAATCATTAAACCCTGGTTGACTAGTAGTAAATGTTTAGGGAAAAAAAATGCCCCTGCAAGGTAAAGCCATAATAGGCTAGTATGCATCGCATACTAGCACATTTATTGAAAGAGTTACCTTGAAATTAAGCCCTCCAGCTGTGCGTTGTCACCGCTGTGGAGGCTTCCATCTTCATCCAGTCTTCCTTCCAGGTTTGTAGGCTGCGGCTACTTGAACGGCCAAGCTGCGATGACGTCACTCCTGTACATGCACATGGGAGTCACGGCTGTGGCACAGAGCTCTGAAGGAACGACCTTCAGAGTTTAGTTCTGCTTTAATCCTGACCACCAAACTTTGTATTACCTAATCCTGACCCTTGACTCTTTGTGACTGATTTAATTCTGACCCCTGTACTTTGGATGTTACTTAATCATGGACTCTTTGTGTTACATTATTCTGACTCCTGAACTTTCTATGTTACTTAAAGGGGTTGTAAATAAATGTTTTTTTTTTTTTTAAATAACAAACATGTTATACGTACCTCCATGGTGCAGCTCGTTTTGCACAGAGTGGCCCCGAACCTGGTCTTCTGGGGTCCTTCGGCAGCTGTCCCGGCTCCTCCCCGCAAGAACTCACCACCTATATGCGAGCAAGCTTGCATGGTGGTGAGTCCTTGCGGGCGCAATCCAGTGATACAGCCGGCGGCTATACCCACTCACTGTATCACTCGGCTCCGCCCCCCGGCATGCCGCGTCATTGGATGTGATTGACAGCAGCGCAAACCTATGGCTGCGCTGCTTTCAATCCATCCAGTGTAGCCAATCAACAGCCAGGCTCAGAAACGAGGAGGATGACGGGGGCGAGCGCGGGACTTTCAAGGGCTCAGGTAAGTAAAACGGGGGCTTGGGGGGGGGGGAGGGGGCGGTATTGTCGGATGTTTTTTTGTTTTTTCACCTTAATGCATAAGATGCATTAAGGTGAAGAAACTTTTACCTTTACAACCCCTTTAAAGTCCTGATATGAACCTGCTGTACCATGTACTTGTATAAAACAGTGTCCTTTTCTCTATGTATTGCTTACTTTGTGTGAAATCCCTGGTGTTCCTGCCAGGCCCTCTGGTTTCCTAAAAAAACTGACCACACTAAACCACACTAACAGGGCACATTGTGGTTAGTTCTCTAGCTTTTCTGGGAACTCAGTGTGCTCTCCACCAATGATCAGACACGTCCTGACATAACACCCCCCCCCCCCCCTCCTGCACAGCCTTTAACTGGGAAGATCAGTGTACTCTTGTTTTTCCCCCCAGCTCTCATGCAGCTGAGAACAGAGGGAACAGATAGTATGTGATCACTTATAAAAAAAAGGACAAAAAGGATATTATAATATCCTTTTTTTATAATATATATTTTTTTTATATCTATACACAAATGTTTTGCCTTTCATTTCTATTTTAAACTGAATGGGTTGTTTTACAAGGCGAACGTTTACACTCACTTTAATACAGACTCCACATCTGTGTTACTTAATCCTGACCTCTGAACTCTGTGTGAAACCTAATTCTGACCCTTAAGCTCTGTGCGTTTTAAAAGTGGATCTAAAGTCAGTTTTAATCTTAATGCATTCTATGCTTGATTCTGACCCCTACACCCTCTTGACCCATAACAGGAAAGGCTCAGGTTTTATTTAACTATATCTCCAATTTGCATCTGTGTGCTGCATCATTCTATTCTTATGGTGCCAAAGTTATTTTGTCTTTAAACCTTGAATGTCTTGTTCCAAGTGTAGCGGGTATGTACTTTTTAAACTGGTGAGGACACTAGTGATGCATAGTTCCCTGCGGCCCAACAGGTGGCGCTGTCACTTTGGGCCGGGGTTGAACCATCACTGCAGTGCCGTACACTTTGTGACCTCTCGCAGCGGTTGTACGGCGGGGTGGGGAACCCGCCGTGCATCCTGGGGGAGGGTATAAAGGGGGCGGACATCTTCGCCACGAGGTGGAAGTCCCGGGCACCTTCAGCCTGAGGGCTGTTGTTGCGGTCGGTGTCCAGGCGGCCTAGGCCTGGGCACTTGGAGTTCGTGTTCCATCCCAGACACCTTGAGTCTGGGGTGAGGTACTCGGCCGGAGGCCTGGGGCCCAGTACCTTCCGCTGGGTCCCGCGAGGGAGGGATCGTCCTAGGGGGCCCCGGGAGTGGGGCACCCGAATCCAGAGGCATAAGGGACCGGAGGAGGGACTCACCCGAAGACCTGGTACAGCAGATTGCCAGTGCCGGGTGTACCTCTGGAGACCGCCCGGAGGGATATCTTTCCCGAAAAGGGGCCAAGTTCAAAGAGGAAGTTCAGTCCACGTTCAATGACCGGTGGCAGCAGTCCAACTATTTCACTTAGGTCAGTGGCAGGGGCCTGCTATTAGGCCCGTGGCAGGGGCCTGCTATTAGGCCCGTGGCAGGGGCCTCAACAGTTCATCCGGTCTGTGGCAGAGACCACCCTCACGGTCGGTGGCAGAGACCGTGCGCCAGGCCTATTCGCTAAAAAGGAATAGGAGAGCTTAGTTGTGCCTGGGCCTACTCGTTCCCACACCCTATATTCGTCTGTTATTGGAAGTTCAACTGAGTGTGTTCACCGTACTGTATGAGAAATAAAGGAGTGTTGGACTTTCGATTGGTGTGGGGCTCTATTATTGGCAGACACATCTCCATGGGACAACTGAGGCTTCGTATGCAGTGGACAGACCCGGAGGTAATTCAACTAACTTTGCTCAACCCTCTTATACACACGAGGGAAGAGCTTGGCGTAGTGTCCCTGGACTCTCCTCTCCCAGGTACCCCTAGACGCAAGCCATACACCGTAGGAAAGAGGGAGAGTGAGGGTACCGCTACACAAACGTTTGTGAGCAATTGTTTCAGGACATGTTAAAAATTGGGTGATTTTGTGGGTGTGGCTACAAAAGAGGGTGTGGTTTGTTGTGGAGATTTTTATGGAGATGTATTTAATATGTATTGTCATAGTGTCACCCAGTGTTAGTACTTCCGCAACCCGCTCTAAAAGAGCTGATTGGGGTAGTCTGAGGCTGGTTGAATCCCGTCTGATAGGGGAAAACGTTTTGAGGTTGGAGTGTGATGTTTGCAGGGTGCGGATATGTCCACCAACGGGGGCCCTCTGTGCATTAGCATGGACGATCGTTAATGGGGGGATATGCTCGCTCTGCAATGACATCATTGGTTATAGGCGGATGGGCGCTCTTGTCTCTGCTATGTCTGATCAACATTGGTTGGAATTCGTAGCGTGCGTCTGCAGATAGCCTCCCTCCCCCATTCAATAATAGTATAATCTTAATATGCGTTATTCTATGGAATAGCGCAGAATAAGAATTCCTATCAACGGTAACTTTAGCCATCCTACGTTATTGTATTCATGTATGACGTCTCCTGTTGGAAGGAATGTCCAGGTATTGTCATTCTCATGTGGAAGGAACATCCTGTGATGTTCCCGCCCATGGTTGGAGGTGACTGGTTGCTGCAACCAATCACCTCCTGTCTTGAGATCTTTTGAGTTTAATAAAAGCCTATGATTAGGCGTCGGCTGAACGGTCTTTGCTGGAATGGCCTGATAAGAAGATAAGCTTTTGTGGTGCTGCTTTTCTTGGATGAATGATGGAATGAACGGTGAGTGGATCTTAGCAAACTTAGACTATAGATAGCATTATTGCAAAAAGATTAAATCTGATGTGTGCTTAGATAGCACAGGAATTATAGGCTGTGTGCTCTGTAAACAGCAGCCTGGAATTCCACAACAGTAATGGCGGGCCAGGATTTTTGGGAATAGATGGAGTCCCTTTGGACATCGGATCGAGATGGGGGAAGAGTGGATCTACGTTCCGATGTGGGGGGCTCTACTCTTTAAAAGAACATTTTTTTGTCTTTTTGAAATAATGCTTTAAGTTTGCAGCGTGTGTATGTGTGCGTGTGTATGTCTGCGTATCGTGTGTGTGATTTTGTCATGGATCTTATGCCTGTGAATTTGATTGTGTGTGGGTATGCCTGCATGTGCCTGTGTGATTAGATTGTTTGTGCGATGTATTGAGCAGTTGGCTGCCAGCCATGGCTGCTGCATTGTTCTGGTCCTTGAGCCATGAGGTTTAGTGGGGGAGGGGCAGGAAGCATCTCAGTTACAATGGTAAAAGTTGGTGACTTTCTGTAAATAGCATGCAGGAGTTTTGTAGTGGGAGGGCCCTGAGAGATGATCTGATGGAAACTGTGGGCTGTAAGATTGTAACTAAGCGAGAAATATAAACTGTATATTGTGTATGAAATGAAGGTATAGCTGTGGTATTTAGTGCACTGAGAAGTTTGTAAGTAGATTGTTTGGCTGCCATGTGCTTGAATGGGGGAAGGGCTTGCCCACTGTTTTGTGTTGCAGGGGCAGTGCCCTGAGGGAAAGACACTCTAAGCAAATGTTACAAGCAACAATATACTGTATGTGTGTGGTGTTTGTGATTTCTATGAAAAATAGAAATGGATAAATTGTGATTTTTGCCTTTATAGGGGACAAAGACACATGTCCCCATAAGTGTAAAAAAAATTTAACAAAAGTGTTTGGTTTTAAAGTTGAAAATTCCTGCTGCATATGCAAGTGGCCAGGCATTGTTGGAAGCCAGACAATAGTAGCTGTTTGTTGAAAGGAATACGCCCTTTGAATGGTTGCAGGCTGTTTTGGATGCTAGCATTGAGGAGGTATGTCTCTGCAATGGCTTGTTATGGAAGCTGAGGCCACTGTGTGTGTGAACTTTAGGTAGAGAAAAGTGGTGAATATCTCAGAGTATATGAACTTAGAGAAATGAATATGTTTTTAATATTGTCATGTAACTTACATTTATTGAATGTGCTGTTTAGTTGGCAAAAGGGAGGCTAAGTTTGTAAGTGTACATGTGGTCCTTGTAGAGTGTAGCTGACACCTTTTTCAGTGGATTTTGATGACAATTTAGAAAAGTTTCAATGGTGTAGTCAGTCTTTGTGGAGAAAAACATTTTTGATTTTCTTTTAAAGAGATGCTGGTTTTGGCGGGAAAAAGTAATGGCGCCATTCTTGGCTTTTGTTAGCCTTGCAGGTTTGTCTGCCATTTTGAGGCACAGTTTTTCCTTAGCCTGTGGGTATCCTATAAGGGAAGGTGCAGCCACCTTTCTTTTGGGCACTATACCATGTGGCATTCGTCTGCCATTTCGCTGGTGGAATTTCTCAGCCTTTGGGGCAGATTTTGATGTTTGGTGCGAATATAGTGCGATCTTTTCTGCGTTGGAACCTGTTAGAGGCAATTTGTGTTTTTCTTTGTGTAGGGGAACCAATGTGGTGTTCATTGTGACGTCCCATGCTGGTTTTGGTGGGAAAAATTGCATGCGTCAATGGCGCAATTTTTGTTGTCCATGAGGTGCTGTGGTGGGTCATCCACCATTTTGTAGTCCTGGCTTGTCGGCCATTTTGAGAGACGTTTACAGTTTGAGATAGGAAGTTCCAGTTTAGCAAACACGACTCCTGAATATGCTGTATTGGCATTTGTTGATTGGCGCAGTTTTGTCTCTGGTTTAAATTTCTTTTCTAAGCATCACCTTTTGAGGTGAGTTGAGAGGTATCTTAAAATAGCGCGGTTTTACCCCGAGGGGCCACAACGTGCTTGCGGACACACGCACATGCTGGGGCCTATTTATGGATGGGATCTGGCTGGCCTACCAGCAGTTGGAGTGTGGGAGGAGGCCAACGCAGAGACAGGGAGGACATGCAAACTCCATGCACATGATGTTAGGTTGGGGGTTTCTCTGTTTTCATTTAAGTGAATGTAAGCTATTGCAGGGTCAGCTGACTTTGCAGTATATGCGCGGCGGTTTTTTTGGGGTTTTGGATTTTGGTTTTAAGAAAAAACTTCACTTTACACTGAATTTTGATAGATTGTAAGACTAACAGAGTTTTTGTACAATGATGTGTTTTTATGTTTAAATATTTGGGAGTTTCCCAGAGGGCAATTCATTTTTTGGATCTTGTACTGTATAGCCATCTTTTGGCAGGAGTTTGTATTTTGAGTCCCAACTTATGGTCTGACTTCCAGGGAATGTGGGTCAGGGGGGATTCCCTCCCATTTGCAAAGGGGGGTTTACTCCATCATTTCCTTGACAAGGTTTTAAATGGTTGAAATATATAATGTGTAGCCATGGATTTTTTTTTGAAGTCTTGATAGACAAGGCGATTCTAAGGCCTCCCCTCCCCCTCCCTCTTCCTGAACAATTGATATGTAAATAAACCAGTTTGGGTTTTTTAAGAGCTGAGCATAACCGGAAGTTTCTTTTCAGCATTTATATATCAGCAGAAAGTTAGTGGGAGGAGCTTGGGGTTTTTAAAGGTGAGCAATGAGATTTGTGTCTGGAAGGAAAATGGAAAGCATTTTGGCGTTTAAAAGTTTTATATTTTGTTCCAGTTTTGTGAAGTTTTGTACTGTAATACAGTTTTGGGTAGAGAGAAAAACAGGGGGTATCACCATTATTTTATCATCTAGATACAGAGAGAAGCCACATTGTTCTGCAGGTGGTAAACTGGCGTAAGTGTTCTGTGTGGTTTAGTCTGACAACGCAGTGTATGGGTGTATAGCGGAAAACGCTTGTGTATGCATACACTGTGAGGGGTAGAGGCCTAATTCAGGGGTTGATCGGTGGTTGTTCTGTAGTTCCAAAAGTGTTGGGACAACAAGCCATAGAGTTGACGCCTCGGTTAGGGTTTCTAGTTGGAGGACTTGACCATATAGTGGTTGTAGTTCTGCAATTCACCGTATAAGAAGACACCGGGCGGTGATCTCCGAAAGGGTGCAACGGTTTAACCTGGACGCAGGTTTAAGACGATAAGCCGATTCGAATCGCCATAGACACAAGGAGGTCTGTGCAAAGGGAAGGAATGGAGGCTTCCCGTAGTCAGACGGTCACACAGTGCACGAAGCCTAGTTTTGGGGCAAAGGCCTTTGAACCCCAAAAAGATTAACATAGGTGGTCCAAGGATACTATTTTGGGTATCCCTCTGGAATGGATGTAGTTAAGCTGCGGCTTCAGAAATCTGTAATGATGAGTGTTGATGGAGGTGTAGTCTCATGCCCGTTTGTTTGAACTTTGTATGGCTGGTCCATGCAAGCTTCTCGAGCTGCTCTCATATTCCCATTGTATTTTTTTCTATTGCTGAAAGAGTGAAGGGAGAATTCTGTCTGTTTTTGTTTTTTTTTCATTTTTGGTTTTGGAAACTGGGAAGTATTTCCCCCACGTTTGTATCGGAATGTTTGTATGTAGTAACGTGAATATGTTCGAACTTACCGCGGCGATCCTCCGATGCGTCGCGGCTGTTGTATTTTTGTAGGAACGGGAAAAGTAAGGGTTACAGAGGGTTTTGTTTGAATCGGTTTTGAAAGAATGTCATTGACAATTTACCAATGTACAGGAATGTCATTATTATTTTACCATTCTTTGCAGGTTAAATATGAAGAATAGAGTAATGATTTTGCTTATAAGTATTTTTCAGGTCCAAGGAGTTTGTACACAGAGAACAGGTGTATGTAGACAGCTGTACATATGGATAAATCTAAGGGAGGTAAAAGTATCATAGGCTATTTCATTGTTTCTTTTTTCCTGCACCACGCATTTCTTCCTTCAGTCTGTAATGAGGAAGAAAAGGGGGGAGAATGATAAATGTAAGAGTGACAGTTTTTTTTTTTGTCAAACTAATAATAACCTCTGTAATTCTAACCAAGTTTGTGCCAAGACTGTCTTTCTTTAATAGAATTTAAATTGGCAAGCAGCAGTCTGGTGAAGTAGGTTCCCATCCCAGAGGCTAAGAACCTTTTGTCAATGGTTTCAGGTATTGTAAGCCACGCATAGGTTATGCAGTGACCACAGTCCCGATGTCTGGGTTATTGTCATATGAGGGTTGTTTGGAGGTCAGTCAAAACCAGGGTCGTACTCTCCTCATTAGCTGTCACTTATATTCTCGGCTGATGGGGGAGGTGCGATCGTTGTGACATGAACTTCAAAATGTCCACCAAAAGGTTTTCACGAGTCCCTCCTGGACCCGACTCAATAATCAGTTTACATTCTTTCCAACCAGGTGACTGGGTCGTTGTAAAGAAGCTTGAGGGATGAGACCACGCCAGCCACTGCAAGAAGCGGCTCAACCACACCAAAGAATGAGGAGTATCTTTGTTTATTTATATTTTTGTTGTTTAGTAAATTTTAGCGAGGGTAACGGTGAAAAGCATCCCAAGATATTATTTAAAGTGTATGTCCTGACTAGCTCAGAAAGCGAACAGGACCGATGGTCTGTTCTGAGTCTTCACCAAGTTTTAGTCCCCAGCGATGACAGCGGTACATGCCATTTATGATGTTATTATGGGTATGAGGAGTTTTAGTCCCCAGCGATGACAGAGGTACATGCCATTTATGATGTTATTATGGGTATGAGGAGTTTTGACAAACTAGTGAAGACTCCAAACAGACACTTGTCAATGGAACCTAACAATGTATTTTTAGAGGGTAAAATTGGTTTTAGTTTTAATGGCTCTGTCTCTTGTCGGTTTGGGTATCTAGGTAGCCAACAAGTGTGTTTGAACTTTAGTTTGGTGTTTATGCGGATCTGCAGCTTATAAAGGTAATTCCCCCAAAGCAAGAGGTTCATGCGCGATGGTGAAGCTGTCCCAACATTTTAGGTCGCGGCCGATCGCGAGGATCTGATGGCGCAGGAAATTAAGAATGGCAGGGACAGCTAGAAGGGATTTGTTCACCAATCCCGACCAGGTCTGGGCATGGGGTCCTGCATGTACAAGGTGGGGGGGGGCTCGGGCTTGGGATACGATTGAACAATTCTCATCCGTTAAGGATAGGGTTCTTCATGTAATTGTTGAAGCCAGAGCTGTAGCTAAGTGAAGGTTGGGAGTCCTTTTTAAGGGTCTGGGAATCTTTGGGGATCTAATTTTTTATTTTACAGCGGATCATGGTTAAAGAAAGTGGGAATATATATACTCATGTCGTTTTTATTTCTATTCTTTCTATGTCGTGACGAGAGGCTCCTGTTGCCTGATTTGACGCGTGACCAGAGTTTCCTTGATGAGACGCCCCGAAGCCGGACCCACATACAAGACACAGAGGATCACAGACGGATCAGCGATTACTACAGCTCACCATGTCGTGTCCTCCTTTATAAGTCATGCCCCTGAAGAGTAGAGTCTACATGTCAAGCCGTGTTTTCCTTTTTATGGACTAAGAACTGATTCATTTCCAGGTGTAAGAAGCATATCAACTCTCATCGAGGGACACATGGGGTGCATATGACAAAAAAGGGAGGACTGTTGTGGAGATTTTTATGGAGATGTATTTAATATGTATTGTCATAGTGTCACCCAGTGTTAGTACTTCCGCAACCCGCTCTAAAAGAGCTGATTGGGGTAGTCTGAGGCTGGTTGAATCCCGTCTGATAGGGGAAAACGTTTTGAGGTTGGAGTGTGATGTTTGCAGGGTGCGGATATGTCCACCAACGGGGGCCCTCTGTGCATTAGCATGGACGATCGTTAAGGGGGGGATATGCTCGCTCTGCAATGACATCATTGGTTATAGGCGGATGGGCGCTCTTGTCTCTGCTATGTCTGATCAACATTGGTTGGAATTCGTAGCGTGCGTCTGCAGATAGCCTCCCTCCCCCATTCAATAATAGTATAATCTTAATATGCGTTATTCTATGGAATAGCGCAGAATAAGAATTCCTATCAACGGTTACTTTAGCCATCCTACGTTATTGTATTCATGTATGACATCTCCTGTTGGAAGGAATGTCCAGGTATTGTCATTCTCATGTGGAAGGAACATCCTGTGATGTTCCCGCCCATGGTTGGAGGTGACTGGTTGCTGCAACCAATCACCTCCTGTCTTGAGATCTTTTGAGTTTAATAAAAGCCTATAATTAGGCGTCGGCTGAACGGTCTTTGCTGGAATGGCCTGATAAGAAGATAAGCTTTTGTGGTGCTGCTTTTCTTGGATGAATGATGGAATGAACGGTGAGTGGATCTTAGCAAACTTAGACTATAGATAGCATTATTGCAAAAAGATTAAATCTGATGTGTGCTTAGATAGCACAGGAATTATAGGCTGTGTGCTCTGTAAACAGCAGCCTGGAATTCCACAACAGGTTAAAAGTAGTGTTGGTCATTAGGGTGTCCCCAAATTTAATTTTGAAAACCTGGTAACCATAGTGAAACAGCTGAGAAGAGATACAGTACCCCTCCTGGAGACTCCAAGTGATTTACGAAGCAACTGGAAAATGGTTCACAAGTGCGCAGCTAGAATTGAAGTCTCTGAACACATTGACTCTTTACTGAAACAGTTTAAGGCTTCAATCTTAATTGATTATTTAATCTTTTCCTGAAGGGAACATGGAGGCTGCCATACTTGACTTCTCATGCAAGTTGCTTAGTTGTCATGTTGACCCTCAGTGTTCAATGCATTGAGTCACTGACTTCTTACTTGACTCTGACTTTCCTAGCATAAATACATATTGTGACAGGTCAGTAAGTGCAAAAGCATTAAGGCCCCTTTCACACGGTCGGACCGTTCAGGTCCGCCTGTCAGGTTTTTTGGCGGACCTGAACGGCCGCTCCATGCTTCTCTATAGAGCGTCGGATGTCAGCTCTATAGACATGTCCACTGACATCCGATCCGATTCACTAAAATCAGAAGGATGGCGATACGCCACCATCCGTCCATGGCGGATCGGGTGAGATCTGATGAAAACGGACATGCTATCCATTTTCGTCCGATCTCTTCATAGGAGACAGCGGCGCTGAACAAGCCCCTCCCTGCTCAGTGAGCAGAGAGGGACCTGTCATCCGCCGGCTCAGCGGAGATCAGCGGAGAGATCTCCTGCTGAGCTGGCGGACCGCTGCAAGCAGATCCGTCCCCGTGTGGAAGGGGCCTAAAGGGTAACCACTTTTGTGGGGAAAAAAATTGCAAATAAAGAAAAAATAATATAGCGTATACAATTGCGACACAAGTCATATTGTAATTGAATGTTATTAAAAATGACCTTGTTTTTTCAATCTGCAGTCGCTGCAATTTTCTATAAATGCAATATGGCTGTCAGACTGTGTACTGCAGACACCCCAGAAACATAATTTCCTGCTTGTGTGATTGGCTCACTGATTTTCCCAGAAGTCTGCCTAAGATACAAGTCAGATTTCAGGCATCCCCTGGAACTAATTTTTTTTTGTGAGATACTCCCAATAGGAAATCACGTCTAAAGGGATGCAGGCCCAGCAGATTTCCTCATTAGTGCTCTACAGGTGCACAGATGGTTGATAATTATGAAACCACACCCATTAGACTCACTCAGCACAGAGGAACAAACATTGTTTTCTTCAGAATAACAAAAGGTAGTGTAGCGCCCCTGGGTATACTGGGAGCACAGAGGTACCTCCAGGGACGCGCCAGTCACATTAGTATTTTTCAATGCTTTAATGGAGAACTAGGAAGTAGTAGTAGGATAGCGGGTAAGGGGAGGTTTCAGATACCTTTAGCAGATCACTTACGGACTCCTTGAATCCAAAGACAAAAACAGCTTTCTCTTAGAAGATCTTGAATACCTAGATAGGTCTCTCACACAGACCTAGCAACTGGTATAGTTTCTGGATAAGCCTTTCTCACAGGACTTAGCAGCCAGTGGAACTCCTGGACAAGCCTCTCTCACAGACTTAGCATCCTAGGAGTTAGTTACCTTGAATTAGAATTGTAGAACAGCTTCACAGGACCAGAACCTTTAAGCCATCCGGCAGTACATTGAGGGTAGTTTAGCTTAGGTGCATCCTCCAAACGAGTCACCAGGCCCTCCTGAGAGACCAGCCTTCATCCTGGCTCTCTTCAGCAAGGGTCCTCCCCTGGGATCTCCTCAGCTTGGCGCGGCTTCTTCCAAACAGGCAAGACAGCCTAGGACCACCTCAGGATTAGTAGGCCCCAGACAGGCTTCTGGGCCTACTTGCAGAGATTGCAGTAACGTGGCCTCAGGCCTGGAAGGCCACGAGGTAAGAAGTGACTAGAGCACATGGCGTCTGTCCCATAAAATACCCTCTCCCAGAATGCACAGCGGCAAGGAACCTTCTACTGGGCTGTTTCTGGAAAAGAGAATATTCATTACAGCTTAACTATGTTGTAATTCTCATACTGTCCTGTGGTACCAGTGACACCTACTGGCAACAGTGAGAAATGCACAACTAGCCAAGTTCAAAACAGAAACCAAATAAACTATAAACAATCAATCTGAGCTGTTTACAGCTCAGCCAAAAACTAAATTTACATTATAGCCCCATTTCTTTTGGAGCAGGGGGCTACAGTAGGAATCTGCAACAAAGGTTGTTATAATCCTTGTATTGTACATAGATCACCCAGAGGGGGAATGTTTTTTGGAGTTACGCTTTAACCACTTAAGGACTGGCTCACGCTGATATACGTCAGCAGAATGGCATGGCTAGGCAAAGTAACGTATATATATGTTACTTTGAATTTGCTGCCGTGCGTGCGCATCTGCCGCGAGCTCCGTGACCGTGCCCGCGGGACCCGCGGACTCGATGTCCGCCGGGTGCCCACGATCGTGTCATGGAGCTGAAGAACGGGGAAATGCCAGTGTAAACACAGCATATCCCTGTTCTGCCTAGTGACAGGACACTGATCGTTTGCTCCCTCTCATCGGGAGCAGCGATCAGTGTTGTGTCACTGCTAGCCCATCTCCCAGACAGTTAGAATCACTCCCTAGGTCACACTGAACCCCTTCAGCGCCCCTACTGGTTAACCCCTTCACTGCCAGTCACATTTACACAGTAATCAGTGCATTTTTATAGTGAATGGTTCCAAAATAGCGCCAAAAGTGTCCGATGTGTCCGCCATAATGTTGCTCTATTTTTGTTTATAGCGCAAAAAATAAAAACCGCAGAGGTGATCAAATACCACCAAAAGAAAGCTCTATTTGTGGGGAAAAAAGGATGTCAATTTTGTTTGGGAGCCATGTCGCAGGACCGCGCAATTGTCAGTTAAATTGACGCAGTGCCGAATCGCAAAAAGTGGCCTGGTCATATGGCAGCCAAATGGTCCGGAGCTGAAGTGGTTAAGGACAAATGGCAAGCAGCCAAGTGACAAGCATTTTCAAGAATTGAGCAACGACAGCGACCATATTTGTCTAAGCATGGGTTTACTCTAAAGTTGTGGTGGACACCTATAACTAAATATTACTTTTGAGTGAATTGACCCTTCAAATAATTTAAATACTTAAAGATATTGTAAAGTTTATTTATTTATTTTAATTACAAGCATGTTTTGCTTACCTCGATTCTCCTCTTCGGGGTCTCCTGACGGCGCTCCTGGCTCCTCTCTTGTTGGTGTGCCACCATAGGAAGCTGCTTCCTATGGTGGCACACCTGTGGGCTTAATCCCGGGCCACTCTGCCTGTGTCCAAAAACAGCTAGGCTGTTCCTCCCCACTCCACTTCACAGGATTTGACTGACAGGAGCAGGAGCCAATGATCAAGTGAGGACTCATGTATAAAGGGGGGGTTGGGGCGGAAGGAGTAAGGGGGCGATATTACTACCTAAACATTTTTTACCTTAACACAGGAAATGTGTAGGCTTTAGAACCACTTTTAAATGTAGTGTAGCCAGTGTAGGGATCTGCTGCCCTCTACTGTCTGAATTTGTAAATGCCTGTAAATATATTATATATGTACTTCCTGTCTCTTGATTGTTGGCTACATGTCCTGTCCATGCTGCTAAACCCCAAGCCAGAAGGAACTATTATGCAAGCATTCCTATGATCTAATAGATTAGCTGCAGCTGCTGAGTGTATATCTAAATCCTAGTGATAGACAGAGTATTTCTGACCTGTCCCTGTTATTATTTCACATGCATAGTGCCAGATACCTAGGTCTGTGTTACTGTATGTGTAGTGGTCATATTTCAGGGTATTGGTAGGTGTACCTCTTTATTGCAATATAGTTTATATGCACCTCCAGTTATTCTAGTTAAACCTGCCCCTTCTGGTCAGGAATTATATAGCTAATTTTTGCTCAGGAAGCAATAATCAACATAAACTGGAATTAGGTTAGACATCTGGTGGTCACATCAAGATCACAGTCTTAAAAGTCCAGTTGCTTGTTTGATTAGAAACTATTAATGAGGGACTACAGCGCAGAGTAGTTAGGATGACTCTGAGTTCCAGTGCCACAACACAGTTCCTGCCAATGAGAAGTTATGTTCCAAGCTGGTTGGACAACAGTTGGAGATTTCCCCATGACCACTCTTGTCTTCAGGTCTTTGACACCAAAACAGATGCCACATCATCCCCAGGGGCCCCTACAACTGGACTTTGCTGCAACATTTATCTGGAGGTATCTGTATTAATAATTATTTATACCCAGGTATATGTGCACAACTCCAACATAACTCATATCGAACCCTTTGCTGAAAGTTCTGGTTCACTTATTTACCTAAAGGGTTAAGCGCAATATCCTGTTTTTGGAGGTCCACTTCTCATAACCCCCTTCCCCCAACAGAGAGCTACACCAGATTTTGGCTGACTTTTCCTAGCTTTAACTACAAAAATACCTGTAGCGCCCTCACCTCTCTCCCTACCTGCCTTTTTGTGTGTATTTTGGCTCCTCGCAGGGAGGGGAGAGGCACACCACACCACAAGCCTGTACCCTCCTGAATAAGGAGGTTGAGCAGTGTTAATTTTCGGGCCTGCCTGCGGCTGGAGTTGAATCCTCCCGAGGATGATTCTCACCTCTACCTTAAGTAGATGCAAGTCCTTATGTTTCCCCCAGTAATGTAACTGTCCACACCAACTGAAAGTCCAACTTCTATATTTATTTCACACGGATAATAAATATGCCTCTTTGACAGCAGACAGGTTGGAACAAGACACAGGACAGCTTAGGTGGGAGGAGGTCCAGGCACAAACTTGAATCAGGTTCTTTGACTGTTTAGGTTTTACAAACAGCTTTGGCGCACGATCTCTGCCACAGACCGTGAGGTTGGTCTCTGCCACAGACCAGGTGAATAGGAAGTCACTGCCACTGACTTGGAGAACAGGTCACTGCCACTGACTGGGTGAATAGGGCACGGCCCTATAAGGCCACTGCCACTGACCTGTAAGCGAACTTCCTTCTAGAGAGTACTTGGCCCATGTGAGGGAGAAGATATCTCTCCGGAGAGTTACCAGAGGTCCTCACCGTCCCCACGACTCTGCACTGGGTCTTCGGTACAGGTAGCCTCCCTGGCCTCCTCATCCCAGATGCGGGTCCCCTCGCAAGGCGGCACCCTGGGAGTCCTCGATCTCCAGCGGAACCCAGCCGAAGGTGCTGGGCTCCGGGCCTCCAAAATAGTACCTCACCCCAGACTTAAGGTGTCTGGGATGGAACAGGAACCAGGCCTCCGGGGATGACGAACCTACACACCCAGGCTGAAGGTGCCTGGGCACGGACGACGACGACCCCAATGGAAGATGGCCGCCCCTTTTTATACCCTCTCCCGACCGGCACAGCAGGTTCCCTGCCCCGCCGTACTGCTGCCCGAGAGGGGACAAGAAAAGGCACAACCTTGTACTGTGGTTCAACCCGGACCTATGGCGATAGCGCCACCTGTAGGCCCCAGGGAACTATACACCAATACTAGCTCCCATGGCACAGAAATGGTCCATTAACCCTAACAATAGTGTGTCTGAGCCTAACTACCACTCAGACACTCCCCTAAATTGAACACCCCGCTACATACCATTAAGATTGTTTTATTCCTTAGGAGGCATCGATATAACTTGCATCTGAAAAAAATTGAATTGTTAAGCAATATAAAATATATACTTCTTATTCTGTCATTCACACAGGCTTTTATATATTGTGCATTAATATGAAAATCAAACTATTGCACATTTCAAAGATCCTAAGTATACTCTACAAAAACTACATTTGCAGGCCCGCTAGAAATAAATGTATGTTTTACTATGCAGCTAAGTATCCAACCAGGTAAAAATCAATGATAAAGCTAGCAAATAATGCAAATTCTCTTCAGCTGTGACAAATCTGCATCTATTATCTCAATCATGCTAGCAAGGATAGATGATGTTCTATTGTGAATTAATTCTTACAAATGCGATTTGGGACTTGTTGAATTTAGCAAAGTGCAATGTTTGTGACATGAGCACACCCATAGCTAAAAAAGAACATGCAATTCAATTTTCTTTATAATAGCATTTTACATTGCTAAAATTTTCAGTCTGTGTCTTCTATAATGCCATTTTTTACTAACCAAGACTACAGGTTCCTTTTTAAAAGGAGTCGCATGTCTGAATGGAGGCCATACTGATGCTTTAAAGATAAGTTCACTTTTTAAAAATAAATAATAAATGCACATTTTTTTGCAGGTAAAAAAATGTGCATTTATTATTTTTTGTTGCAGGAGCCTGGAATGCATTGCACCAGCAATCAGCAGATCACTGATGCCATGCAGGTCTCCTGCTACTGTCAGTGTACATTCTGTATGGGTAAGCTGATACTCTCTGCCAGGAACACTCAATGAACTACCATGGCGCTCCACAGCACCGTGGTAGTTCATTGAGAACTACAAGCTACAAGCCGACAAGCCCACACAAGGGGCTTGTAGTTCATTCAGATAGACTGAGCTGTGCGGCTGAATGGTGCGGCTGTGTGGGCAGAGACACTCACGACCGCGTTGTTTTTCAAACAGTGGCAGCTAGTACAGGGAACTTCTCCCGTACTGCTGCCACAGGGAGGGGGGGCAGCGGGCGGCGGCTGCAGCACAGGGGAACATGTTACACATTCCACCATATTTGCAAAGGTGAACTAATCCTTTAAAAAAATACTTCACGTTTATATGTTCTTTATAAATGAGCATTGCAGTTTGCTGGTTATAGAAGTCATAGGCTGGTGGAACACCAAAAAAAATTAGTGCAAGGAAAAAGACATGCAAGAAAAAAAAAGCGTCAGAAGAGTAGTGGCAGAATAGTAGGGGAGGGGGGCAGGTCAGTACTCATAACTAGGGCCACTGTCCATGCCTGTTACTTCATGTGTACTCCAAGTGTGTAAAAGTATTAATCAGTTGTCCCCAGTTTCAACAAAGTGTGTAAGACTACATGCACCCGGACGTTTGCAGGCATAAAAAAATGCTTAGCATAAAATCGAGCAGGGGGAACATACAGCCCACCATAGGAGTAAATATAAATATTCCGCTACAGGTGAGAATATAGAGCCTGTCATAGTACTTTCTTTCCCTGAAATAGTTTGGAATTTACTTTATACACAGCAAGTCAAAGGACCAGGATGATTTTGAATGGGGGTGGAAAGTGGAACTCTCAAGCCTCGTACACACGACCGGTTTTCTCGTCAAGAAATGACAAGAAAACTGTTGGGAGAGCTTTCTTGCCAAGAAAACGGTTTGTGTGTATGGTTTCTTGTCGAGAAAACTGCCGGGAATCTCAACGAGAAAAATAGAGAACCTGCTCTCTATTTTCTCGTCAGGATTCTCGTTTTTCTCGTCAGGATTCTCGGCGGCCTGTTTCCCGACGAGAAAACCGGTCGTGTGTATGCTTTTCCGAGTCTTAAAAAATCGCGCATGCTCAGAATCAAGTATAAGACGGGAGCGCTCCTTCTGGGAAAACTAGCGTTTGTAATGGAGATAGCACATTCGTCATGCTAAAATGAACTGAAAGCACGAAGACTGAAAAGCGCGAATCGTCTCTCCCCAAACTTTTACTAACATGCGGTAACACAAGATCAGCAAAAGCAGCCCAAGGGGTGGCGCCATTGGAATCGAACTTCCCCTTTATACTGCCGTCATACGTGTTGTACGTGACCGCGCTTTACAATGGCGAGATTTGGAATTGACAGTGTGTATGCAAGGAACGCTTGACAAGAATCTCGTCAAGCTTGACAAGAATCTCGTCAAGCTTGACAAGAATCTCGTCGAGAAAAACAACGTTTTTTTTTAGGACAAGATTCTCGGTCGTGTGTACTAGGCTTCAGAGAAACCCAACAGGTACAAACAGATGTCTAGAGTTCAAGGACTGATTTTTAGGCCTCATACCCACAGACGTTTTTACAGCCACTTTTATGAGCCTTTTTGCAGCTTAAAAACACCTCTCCATGTTAGCCTATGGCCTCATGCCCACTATGGCATTTTTTAACTGTAAATGGCATAGCCGTTTTTAGGCTGCAAAAAAAACCCCAGGACCAGTGCGTTCTGAGGCTCCAGCGCTAGAGCTTTAAAAACGTCAGACGCCGGCAAAAGGTGTTAAACGCGATTTAATGAGGCTTAATGCTGTGTTAAGCCTCATCCAGCGTTTATGTCTCTATTCAAAATCAATGATTCCCTATGGGAGCCCATTGATTTGAATAGAGGTCGCACCAGAAGTCAGATCAAGAGGATCCGACTTGCGGTGCGACTTGTGTGCTGAGAATCTTGAGGGGGGAACCCCGCAAAAAATAAATAAATAGTGTGAGGTTCCCCCCCAAAGACGATATTAGACCCTTCGGTCTGGTATGGATCTTAAGGGGAACCCCCACACCAAAAGAAATGGCGTGGGGGTCCCCCAGATTTATACCAGACCCTTATCCGAGCACGCAGCCCAGCAGGTCAGGAAAGGGGGGCAAGCGCCCCCCTCCTGGACCACACCAAGCCACATGCCCTCAACATGGGGGGGTTGGTACTTTGGGGCAGGGGGGGCCCCATGTTTGGGGCAGGGGGGCCCCATGTTGATGAGGACAAGGGCCCCTTCCCGACAACCCTGGCTATTGGTTGTCGAGGTCTGCCGGCGGGGGGCTTATCGGAATCTGGGAGCCCCCTTTAATAAGGGAGCCCCCAGATCCCGGCCCCCCACCCTATGTGAATGAGTATTGGGTACATTGTACCCCTACCCATTCACCTGGGGGAAAAAAGTGTCAATAAAAAAAACACACTACAAAGTTTTTAAAGTAATTTATTAGGCAGCTCCGGGGGTCTCTTCCGACTTCTCCGCTCTCTCCGGCTCTTCTCTGCTCTCTCTTCGGTTCTTCTTCCGCTGTCCGGTGTCTTGTGCCGGTCTCCTCTGCAATCTTCTGCTCTTTTGCCCACTCTTTTTCTAGCTCTTGCCCGGTCTTCTCCGTTGTCTTCTTCCCTCCACTCTTCTTTTGATGTTGACACACTAGATATAAAAGAGGTGGGGTCCAGAACCAAGGATCCCAAGATGACCCACCCAATGAGAGACGGGGAGGGGAGGGGAGGGAGAAAATCACTCATGTCGACGTCCACATCTGCCACACCTTATCAAATTTCCAGGGGCATCCTCTGCTGATATACGTCAACTTGTATAGTGGCAGTGCAGCATTGATCATAGTTAGCCAGGAGGACACAGACGGTGGATCAGGAGAGGACCACTTACAAATGATGGCCTTCTTCAGTGGGTGTTTACCTCCCATCCGCCGACGTGTGCTCCACCCTGCCGGTGGCGTTCCTTGTTCATCTCTGGACTGTCTGCGGCGTAGTGCGCATGTGCGAGATTCCTGTGCGCACGGCCAGTGGCTGGTTCATACCGGCCTTCCGGGACGCCGAGGGAGCCACATACTGGGCCATCTATCCCACGGCCTAGACGCCTGAACTCCAGGGGGAGGGGGGAGGGAGACGGCTAATGTGTACATTTACCCTAATTGCCAATTCCAAGGCATATATTAATGACTGTCTACCTGTGAATCATACCATGATTTCATGCAGGTTAGGAGGGACGGCACTGCATACATCTTCCGTCAGTTCCTGAGTCTCCACCTCTCTTGCTTATTCGCAGTTAGGCTTAAACAACATACAACCTCCAACCTATACAAGCTACACTTGCTGTACAAGGTAAACGACAATACCAGACCTAAAATTTATAATTGTTTTTGATTCATCACATTTTTTTTCACCTATTTCACATGTTTCTGTACACAGTTGGCACACATCACACACCAATATATATATTCTTTGAATCCTTCCCACACGTTTGCCAGCATTTTAGCTGGCTATAACATATATATTTTTTATTCAATCACTGTATTCCATTTTTTTATTATTAATACTCAGCACTTTTCACCACCCAACTGTCCCCAGGGGCAGTTCCCTCAACAACCACACTGCAGTCTGCACTGCCCCAATCATCACTTCAACGACGTCCACATTCATTTATTTTCTTTTATTATCCTCAATCCCCTTATAAATAGATTTATGTATTATTATATTGTTCCATTCATATTGGCCAACTACATTCCTGGACCCTTAGGATATTTTGATGTGCACATATTGATAAATATGATTGTAGTTAGTCCATATATTCAAATACATACAGTTCAAATTTAATACTCTTGCAATTAGGCTGGAGCCTCGTACACACGATCGGATATCCTATGGATTCTAATCCGATGGTTTTGTCCATCGGAAATCCGATGAAGCTGACTTCCATCAGTCTTGCCTACACACCATCAGTCAAAAAACCGAGCGTTCCAAACGCGGTGACGTAAAACACTCCGATGAGCCGAGAAAAATTAAGTTTAATGCTTCTGAGCATGCGTCGACATGATTCTGAGCATGCATGGGTTTTTTATCCGATGGACTTGCCCATAGACGATCGGAATTTGCTATCAGTTTTTGAAACATGTTCTATTTTTTAAAACCGATGGAAAAAAGACAGATGGGTCCCATACACGATCGGTTTGTCCGATGAAAAAAGTCCATCGGACTGTTTTCATCGGTAAAACCGATCGTGTGTACAGGGCTTAAGAGTTAATTTACCTAATCCCTCTATTTAATATAGGGTCCTAAATTGGGAACTTGTTGCAGGTGCCGACTCTCCTGTTCTCTCCTGTTCCCTGGCGGGCATCATTAGACCCCTTTCACATTGGAGCGGTTTGCAGACGCTATTTTGCTAAAAATAGCGCCTGCAAACCGACCCTAAACAGCGGCTGCTGTTTCTCCAGTGTAAAAGCCCGAGGGCTTTCACACTGGAGCGGTGCGCTAGCAGGACGGTAAAAAAAGTCCTGCTAGCCGCATCTTTGGAGCGGTGAGAGGAGCGGTGTGTTTACCTCTCCTCCACATTGAAAGCAATGGGAAACCGCGGTAATACCACCGGCAATGCGCCTCTGCAGAGGCGCATTGCCGGCGGTATTAACCCTTTTTCGGCCGCTAGCGGGGGTTAAAACCGCACCGCTAGCGGCCGAATACCTCCGCAATTCCGACGGTATAGCGCCGCTAAAAATAGCGGCGCTATACCGCCACTGCACCCACCGCCCCAGTGTGAAACCAGCCTAAGTGTGGCTTCCTGTAAGCCCATTGGATTGGGCTCGTTCCCTCTGGGGAGGTGGGGGCAGCTACGTGCCCCTACGGATCACTCTGCGGCTTTTTAACATTTTTGGTCATGCAATTACCTACTCCACTTTCAAGCGGTAAATATATCCCCATGTTATATCTGTATTGTGATGTAGGGTGATATGCTTTGAAATTCTAAAGATAATTTATATGTCTCACAGATCCAACGATCACCCTGAAGATGACCACTCTATGGTCGAAACGCGGTGGGATTCAACACCCCATAGCACTTGCTATGTAACCATGTTTAACAATTCTGTTTACCTTGCTTGCATGCTACATTTTGGAATATGCATTATATTATCTGACCAGATTTTCATATATTGTATTTTAATTATATTGTGACATTAGATAACCTTTGAATAAAAAAAATTCTTAATAATAATTCTACATATTTTTGATCGTGCCTACATTGCTGTCTAAAGCCCCATTGGGGAAACTGTTCTATATCACATCTTTAGTAGTATTTATTTACTAAAATAAATGCATTTCCATGTTCTGTGTACTGTGGGAGACCAGATATAGTGAATGCAGGGTCCTCGGTTTAGTAACACTTTAACCTTTTCGTACACTATCCAAAAATAAAAAACATGTTTTGGCTTTAGATACACTTTATTTGCAAAAAGTACAGTTTTTGTTGGTGTATTGGTACCCTCCGTCTTTAGCAGACCCTAAGGTTCAAGATTCATCCAACAGATCTACAAAGAAAATGTATATTATTCAGTTTATTTTGTCTGAGATGAGTGTGTATAAATGCAAACCCATACATAGAACTCTAGTGTGTGTGTGTCTATTTAGTAGGCTTGTGCAATTCGTTTTGTAACGAATTGAAATTCGTCCGAATTTAGCAACTTTCGGACATTCGGAAGCATTCGAATTTCCGAACAAAGCAATTACGAATAAGACCGAATCCGAAATAAATTATACCGCAAATAGTGAATGCCCGAATGTCTTCGGCATAATTCGTTATGAAAAAGTTACGAATGTACGAATCCATACGAAGCACAATAACACTCACTCTGCTCTGCTCTCTGCTTCTCCCACACCGTGCTGAACTACCCCTTCAAAATGGTGTACAGGGGCGGAGGCTATAGCCGCATGTAAAAAACGAAAGTAAAATACGAGATTTCGAATCCATTCGAAGCACAATAACACTCTGCTCTGCTCTCTGCTTCTCCCTCACCGTGCTGAACCCTCTCAAAATGGTGTACAGGGGCGGAGGCTATAGCCGCATGTAAAAAACGAAAGTAAAATACGAGATTTCGAATCGTTACAAATAACCGCTATGTATTTAGAAAAGTACAAATCCATTCGAAGCACATTAGGCATAATAGGCAGCGTCGTCGTGAGAGAGACACAGAAAATTACGAATCAACGAACCCAAAAAAAGTTACGAAAGTAGGAGTTGTGTCCAGAATCAACGAAAAACAATGTACTCTACCGAAAGTACGAATTATAAATCAACTAAAAATTCAACGAAAAATGTCGCTTGCGAAAATACGAATTAGTCCGAACACGAAAAATCCCGTCTAGCAAAATTACGAATGATTACGAATCAACAGGACCGAAAAGAAACGAACCGAAACTAACCGAATTTTTCCGTTGTGCACAAGCCTACTATTTAGAGGTCTGGTAACAAAATTCTAACACTATCTTATTTCACATTGAAACTTGCTCATGCATTAGGTTTGTTATTCCCAGAATTGTTTATTAATGTTGATTTGGTTTAAACTGGAGCCCACACATGCACAACAGGCTTTATCATTGATTTGTCTGTTGTTTCTAATCAATGGGGTACAAAAAGCACATTTTAGCAAAGATAGAGCAAAGTGGTATAAGTTTTGTAGTGGACAAATTGTAAACTGCTGGCTGGATATTGTAGAAATTGCTGACTAATAATGCTGAAACTGTGATCTCTTAAAAAACCAAGGACTTTGTATTGTAAACACATCACAGTGAGTAGTCTATGAATTAAGACAAAGGCAACACTTTCTCTACTAAGTCTTTTACATTTTACAGCATCTTCTGCTCTGAAAATCCTTTATATATATATATATATATATATATATATATATACAGGGGCGTAACTAGAAATCACAGGGCCACATAGCAAAATGTTGTATGGGCCCCCCCCCACAAAAAAATGGCGGACTTAAATTAAATAGTGGGCATGGTTTAAAGGGCGTGTGGTTCGAGTCTGAGATGAAAGAAAGAAAGAAAGAAAGAAAGAACCCAGATCCTACACCACAATAGCAATATATGTATTCCAGAAAGATTAATCAACAGATAAAGATACTCCAAACACCTGGTGTTAGCACTTCAATAATCCTCACCTGTGCCCAATGCAGTGTGGTCTGCCCGTGCCCAATACTGCTTCACCTGTGCCCACTTGTGCCCAATGCAGCGTGGCCTGTGCCCAATGCAGCGTGTCCAGTGCCCAATGCAGCCTCACCTGTGCCCAATGCAGTGTGGCCTGTGCCCAATGCAGCGTGTCCAGTGCCCAATGCAGCCTCACCTGTGCCCAATGCAGTGTGGCATGTGCCCAATGCAGCCTCACCTGTGCCCAATGAAGCGTAGCCTGCCCATGCCCAATACAGCCTCACCTGTGCCCAATGCAGCCTCACCTGTGCCCAATGCAGCGTGACCCGTGCCCAATGCAGCCTCACCCATGCCCAATGCAGCCTCACCTGTGCCCAATGAAGCGTAGCCTGCCCATGCCCAATACAGCCTCACCTGTGCCCAATGCAGCCTCACCTGTGCCCAATGCAGCGTGACCCGTGCCCAATGCAGCCTCACCTGTGCCCAATGCAGCCTCACCTGTGCCCAATACAGCATGACCCATGCCCAATGCAGCCTCACCTGTGCCCAATGCAGCGTGACCCGTGCCCAATGCAGCATGACCCGTGTCCAATGCAGCATGACCCGTGCCCAATACAGCCTCACCTGTGCCCAATGCAGCATGACCCGTGCCCAATACAGCCTCACCTGTGCCCAATGCAGCATGACCCGTACCCAATACAGCCTCACCTGTGCCCAATGCAGCCCCACCTGTGCCCAATGCAGCCTCACCTGTGCCCAATACAGCATCACCTGTGCCCAATGCAGCCTCACCTGTGCCCAATACAGCGTGACCCGTGCCCAATACAACCCCACCTGTTCCCAATGCAGCATGACCCATGCACAATGTAGCCTCACCTGTGCAGTGGAAGAGGCGAGCCAGTGGCGGAACTACCGGGGAGGATGAGGAATGCATACTGCAGCCCTCAAATGGCTATTGGCGAGCATGGGGCTGCCTCAGAGTGGGGGGGCGAGCACCGCCCGCACGGTCCCCCAGCCAGGGGAAGTGAGGAGAGGAAGAGGCGCGCTGTGCGTACAAGCAGAGAGCTGTAATAGCTTTCATTTGAATGTCCTGCGTTCCCGGGGCTCACCGTCACATAGCCCCACCTCTTGGCCCGGCGCCTTTGATGACGTCACATGTCCCGCATTGGACCGGCGTTCTGTCTATCAAAGGCGTCGGGCCAAGAGGTGGGGCTATGTGACGGTGAGCCTCGGGAACACAGGACAAGGACATTCAAATGAAAGCTATTACAGCGCTCTGCTTGTACGCACAGCTCGCCTCTTCCTCTCCTCACTTCTCCTGGCTGGGGGACCGTGCGGGCGGTGCTCGCCCCCCGGCAGTATGCATTCCTCCTCCTCCCCATGGGCCCCTCTCGGTTGCGGGCCCCATAGCGGCCGCGTGTGTCGCTATGGTGGTAGTTCCACCACTGTATATATATATATATATATATATATATATCATCTCATGTACAGGGCTGAAAATTTCAAGTCTTGAGCTACTAGCCAAGACTTAACCACTTAAGAACCGAGTCTCTTTCTGAGATTTGGTGTTTACAAGTTAAAAACAGTTTTTTTTTACTAGAAAATTACTTAGAACCCCCAAACATTATATATATTTTTTTCTAACACCCGAATAAAATGGCGGTCGTTGCAATACTTTTTGTCACACCGTATTTTGCGCAGCGATCTTACAAGCTCACTGTTTTGAATAAAAAAATAAGACAACAGTAAAGTTAGCCCAATTTTTTTTATATTGTGCCCATCAATGCAGCGTGACCAGCAGTGGCGGCCCGTCCATAGGGGGCGCCCGGGCGCCACCCCCCCCTCCTGTGGTCACCAAAAAAATAAATAATAAAAAAAAAAACGGGCCCTTTAACAGTTTTTTTTTTTTTTTAATGTCTTTTTTTCACACATGGCGGTGCGACCATAGTGGGCGCAGAAGCGCCGCTACCGCTCGCTTCTGCGCCCGGCCGTCACTCACCACAACAATACATAGGTTCATGCATTGCATGAACCTATGTATTGCTGCCGCCCACTATTCAGATGGCCGGCCCCTTGAGCGCCGGCCATCTGAATCACAGCGTCTGATTGGCCTTTAGAAGTGCCTATCAGAGCCAGCAGGCTCTGATAGGCTTCCCGACTACAGCCTGAGGGCTGTAATCGGCTTCTAAATATCTAATGAGAGGACGCACAGGGGTACGTTCCCTGGCCAATCAGGTTCACCGGGTCTGGTTACCGGTAACCTGATTGGCTGAAGTGACATCGAGGGCGGGAGAAGACATCGAGGACGGAAGAAGGACGGCGCTGACTCGAGGAAGGTAAGTGCAGGGCTGGGGGGGGGGGACAAGCTGGCTGTATTATGAGGACAAACTGGCTGCATATGGGGGAGAAACTGGCTGCATATAGGGGAGAAACTGGCTGCATTATGGGGGAGAAACTGGCTGCATATGGGGGAGAAACTGGCTGCATATAGGGGAGAAACTGGCTGCATATAGGGGAGAAACTGGCTGCATTATGGGGGAGAAACTGGCTGCATATGGGGGAGAAACTGGCTGCATTATGGGGGAGAAACTGGCTGCATTATGGGGGAGAAACTGGCTGCATATAGGGGAGAAACTGGCTGCATATAGGGGAGAAACTGGCTGCATATAGGGGAGAAACTGGCTGCATATGGGGGAGAAACTGGCTGCATATAGGGGAGAAACTGGCTGCATTATGGGGGAGAAACTGGCTGCATATGGGGGAGAAACTGGCTGCATATGGGGGAGAAACTGGCTGCATTTGGGGGAGAAACTGGCTGCATTATGGGAGAGAAACTGGCTGCATTATGGGGGAGAAACTGGCTGCATTATGGGGGAGAAACTGGCTGCATATAGGGGAGAAACTGGCTGCATTATGGGGGAGAAACTGGCTGCATATAGGGGAGAAACTGGCTGCATTATGGGGGAAAAACTGGCTGCATATAGGGGAGAAACTGGCTGCATTTGGGGGAGAAACTGGCTGCATTATGGGGGAGAAACTGGCTGCATATAGGGGAGAAACTGGCTGCATTATGGGGGAGAAACTGGCTGCATATAGGGGAGAAACTGGCTGCATATAGGGGAGAAACTGGCTGCATTATGGGGGAGAAACTGGCTGCATATAGGGGAGAAACTGGCTGCATTTGGGGGAGAAACTGGCTGCATTATGGGGGGAAACTGGCTGCATATGGGGGAGAAACTGGCTGCATTATGGGGGAGAAACTGGCTGCATTATGGGGGAGAAACTGGCTGCATATAGGGGAGAAACTGGCTGCATTATGGGGGAGAAACTGGCTGCATTATGGGGGAGAAACTGGCTGCATATAGGGGAGAAACTGGCTGCATATAGGGGAGAAACTGGCTGCATATGGGGGAGAAACTGGCTGCATATAGGGGAGAAACTGTCTGCATATGGGGGAGAAACTGGCTGCATATAGGGGAGAAACTGGCTGCATATAGGGTTGAAACTGGCTGCATATAGGGGAGAAACTGGCTGCATATGGGGGAGAAACTGGCTGCATATGGGGGAGAAACTGGCTGCATATGGGGGAGCAACTGGCTGCATTATGAGGGAGAAACTGGCTGCATATGGGGGAGAAACTGGCTGCATATAGGGGAGAAACTGGCTGCATATGGGGGAGAAACTGGCTGCATATAGGGGAGAAACTGGCTGCATATAGGGTTGAAACTGGCTGCATATAGGGGAGAAACTGGCTGCATATGGGGGAGAAACTGGCTGCATATGGGGGAGAAACTGGCTGCATATGGGGGAGCAACTGGCTGCATTATGAGGGAGAAACTGGCTGCATATGGGGGAGAAACTGGCTGCATATAGGGGAGAAACTGGCTGCATATAGGGGAGAAACTGGCTGCATATAGGGGAGAAACTGGCTGCATATAGGGGAGAAACTGGCTGCATATAGGGGAGAAACTGGCTGCATTATGGGGGAGAAACTGGCTGCATATGGGGGAGAAACTGGCTGCATTATGGGGGAGAAACTGGCTGCATTATGGGGGAGAAACTGGCTGCATATAGGGGAGAAACTGGCTGCATTATGGGGGAGAAACTGGCTGCATTATGGGGGAGAAACTGGCTGCATATAGGGGAGAAACTGGCTGCATATGGGGGAGAAACTGGCTGCATATAGGGGAGAAACTGGCTGCATATAGGGGAGAAACTGGCTGCATATAGGGGAGAAACTGGCTGCATTATGGGGGAGAAACTGGCTGCATATGGGGGAGAAACTGGCTGCATTATGGGGGAGAAACTGGCTGCATATGGGGGAGAAACTGGCTGGATATAGGGGAGAAACTGGCTGCATATAGGGGAGAAACTGGCTGCATATAGGGGAGAAACTGGCTGCATATAGGGTTGAAACTGGCTGCATATAGGGGAGAAACTGGCTGCATATGGGGGAGAAACTGGCTGCATATGGGGGAGAAACTGGCTGCATATGGGGGAGCAACTGGCTGCATTATGAGGGAGAAACTGGCTGCATATGGGGGAGAAACTGGCTGCATATAGGGGAGAAACTGGCTGCATATGGGGGAGAAACTGGCTGCATATAGGGGAGAAACTGGCTGCATATAGGGTTGAAACTGGCTGCATATAGGGGAGAAACTGGCTGCATATGGGGGAGAAACTGGCTGCATATGGGGGAGAAACTGGCTGCATATGGGGGAGCAACTGGCTGCATTATGAGGGAGAAACTGGCTGCATATGGGGGAGAAACTGGCTGCATATAGGGGAGAAACTGGCTGCATATAGGGGAGAAACTGGCTGCATATAGGGGAGAAACTGGCTGCATATAGGGGAGAAACTGGCTGCATATAGGGGAGAAACTGGCTGCATTATGGGGGAGAAACTGGCTGCATATGGGGGAGAAACTGGCTGCATTATGGGGGAGAAACTGGCTGCATTATGGGGGAGAAACTGGCTGCATATAGGGGAGAAACTGGCTGCATTATGGGGGAGAAACTGGCTGCATTATGGGGGAGAAACTGGCTGCATATAGGGGAGAAACTGGCTGCATATGGGGGAGAAACTGGCTGCATATAGGGGAGAAACTGGCTGCATATAGGGGAGAAACTGGCTGCATATAGGGGAGAAACTGGCTGCATTATGGGGGAGAAACTGGCTGCATATGGGGGAGAAACTGGCTGCATTATGGGGGAGAAACTGGCTGCATATGGGGGAGAAACTGGCTGGATATAGGGGAGAAACTGGCTGCATATAGGGGAGAAACTGGCTGCATATAGGGGAGAAACTGGCTGCATTATGGGGGAGAAACTGGCTGCATTATGGGGGAGAAACTGGCTGCATATGGGGGAGAAACTGGCTGCATATGGGGGAGAAACTGGCTGCATATGGGGGAGAAACTGGCTGCATATAGGGGAGAAACTGGCTGCATTATGGGGGAGAAACTGGCTGCATATGGGGGAGAAACTGGCTGCATATAGGGGAGAAACTGGCTGCATATAGGGGAGAAACTGGCTGCATATAGGGGAGAAACTGGCTGCATATGGGGGAGAAACTGGCTGCATTATGGGGGAGAAACTGGCTGCATATGGGGGAGAAACTGGCTGCATATAGGGGAGAAACTGGCTGCATTATGGGGGAGAAACTGGCTGCATTATGGGGGAGAAACTGGCTGCATTATGGGGGAGAAACTGGCTGCATTATGGGGGAGAAACTGGCTGCATATAGGGGAGAAACTGGCTGCATTATGGGGGAGAAACTGCCTGCATATGGGGGAGAAACTGGCTGCATATAGGGGAGAAACTGGCTGCATATGGGGGAGAAACTGGCTGCATATAGGGGAGAAACTGGCTGCATTATGGGGGAGAAACTGGCTGCATTATGGGGGAGAAACTGGCTGCATATGGGGGAGAAACTGGCTGCATTATGGGGGAGAAACTGGCTGCATATAGGGGAGAATCTGGCTGCATATAGGGGAGAAACTGGTTGCATTTGGGGGAGAAACTGGCTGCATTATGGGGGAGAAACTGGCTGCATTATGGGGGAGAAACTGGCTGCATTATGGGGGAGAAACTGGCTGTATATGGGGGAAAACTGGCTGCATTTGGGGACAAACTGGCTGCATTTGAGGACAAACTAGTGGCGTTTGGGCACAGTGGCTGCGTTTAATGGGCACAGTGGCGGCAATTGATGATTTTTTTTTTTCAGTTTGTTTGCACCCCCCCAAAAAATTTGAGCACCAGCCGCCACTGGTGACCAGTGCCCATCAATGTAGCCTCACCTGTGCCCATCAATGCAGGCTCACCTGTGCCCATCATTGCAGCATGACCAGTGCCCACCAATGCAGCCTCGCCTGTGCCCATCTTTGCAGCATGACCAGTGCCCACCAAAGCAGGCTCGCCTGTGCCCATCATTGCAGCATGACCTGTGCAGAGGAAGAGAGAGGGCGGCCAGATCATCACAGAGCAGGGATTGCCGTTGTAACAGCTATCATTTGAATTGCCATCTGCTCGCAGTCACAAACAGTCCCGCTGCCTGACCCAGCGCCAGTTACAGACAGAACACATCCTGGCATTGGACCAGCATTCTGTCTATCATTGGCGCAGGGTGGGACTGTATGTGACCGCGAGCGGACGGCAATTCAAATGAAAGCTGTTACAGCGTGCGATCCCCGCTCTGTGATCCAGCCGGCTCTCCTTTTCCTCCACTCTCTCTTCCCCTGAGCGATCGCTGGGAGAATAGCTCCCATTAAAACCCCTGTCTGCTGGTGGTGCTCGCTCCCCCGCTCTGAGGCAGCCCACGCTCGCCCAGAATCATTTTCCACTAGGCGAGTGGAAAGTTTGAGGGCTGTATATATACAGTGTATATGTAGGTATATATATGTAAATATATATATATATATATATATATATATATATGTAGCGGCCTCCACCCTCTCCCTCCGCTGCTGGCTGGTTACTGCTTGTCTAGGGGTATCCTGGAGGAGAGAGTGCGGGGTCACCACGCCAAGCCTTCACCGCAGATGTTTGTGTGGTGTGAGCAAAGTTTCTTTACCTTCGGGTCGGTGTTTGGTGTTTGGAGCCTCCGCTCCTTCTGTGGAACAGTGTCTGCCAGTAAATGAGCCCCACACCAATAAAAGTCCAACACTCCTTTATTTTCCAATGTCAGGATGAAACACAATCAGTTGGACTCCCTCAACGAACAGACAGGGGGTGTGGATACGAGTAGGCCCAGGCACAATGAACTCTCCTATTCCTCTATCAGCGAATAGGTTTGGCACATGGTCTATGCCAACGGCTGAGAATCTTGGTCGCTGCCACCGACCGTTTGAATGGTGAACCTTCCTCCTGACTGCACTCGGCCCCTGTTTGGGAAGATACCCCTCCGGGCGGTCTCCTGAGGCTCACCCGGCACCGGCAATCTGCTGCACCAGGTCTTCGGGTGAGTAGCTCCTCTGGTCCCTTACGCCTCTGGATTCGGGTACCCCACTCCCGGGGTCCCCTAGGAAATCCTTCCCTTGCGGAGCCCAGCGGAGGACACTGGGCCCCAGGCCTCCAACCGAGTACCTCACCCCAGGCTGAATGTGCCTGGGGTGGAACACGAGCTCCGGGTGTCCAGGCCTAGGCCGCCTGGACACCGACCACGAACCACAGCCCTCAGGCTGAAGGTGCCTGGGACTCGACAACCCCGTGACCAAAAATGGCTGACCCCTTTATACCCTCCCCCAGCAAGCCCAGCGGAGCCCCCGCCCCGCTGTACTCATGCTGCGAGAGGCCAAAAAGGGTACGGCATTGCAATGATGGCTCAACCCCGGGCCCAAAGCGACAGCGCCACCCGCTGGGCCCCAGGTTACCATACACCACAGATATCCCCACCAAATTCAAACATGAGAGAAAAGCATATACCCGCTACACATACATATATATATATATATTTTGTTTGCTGTTAATGGCAATGTGATGGAAAATACTTTACTGGAGGCAATGGAGCTGACCTATGTAGGATGAAGCTGAGAATGATGGAATATATAGTAGTGGCAAAAGGTATTCACGATGGATCTCTGTAGGTACTGTAACTAGAACTTTACACATCAGTTGCCAGTTGCCCTTGGCTCATTCATATATCCACTAAAAGCTATACTAATAGTAAAATAGGGTCAAAATAGTTTACAGATGCATACCCAACATTCAAACACTTCAAGGCTAGACCAGGTTGGATAAAAAAAGAAGCAGAGATTTAACCTACTGCCAGGCCCTTGCTTCAATTTTTTCATTGTTTATTTTTTCACTTACAGCTTTCATAAATTGTGAAAGACCCCCCAAAACATACAATTTCTGAAAGCATAGGACCAGTAGAATAAAAAGAAGGTGCTACAGATTTTTTGAGGCTCTGTGATATTTGCACAAATGTTCTGCACAAACAATATTTTAGCAAAAAATTCACTAAAATCATTATTTGTAGATACAGTACATATATGGCAAAACATACTAAATTCCTCCTAAATTCCTACTAAATATAAAAGATAAAATTGCATTGAGTTAATACAGTAGATAACAAATATTTGTAAATATTAATTTGCGCCTTTTGTGAAATGGTGAAAATGGTGCGCAAAATTGTGAATAAAAACAGTTTACACTATAAATCAGAAGGTTATAATTTTTCACTTACAACTTACAGATTTTGCAGAAGAACCTGCATTTTCTGAAAACACATGACCTGCAGAATAAAAAAAAAAGTACTACAGATATTTTAGGCCCTGTAGTAGTTGCACAAATGTTTATCAAATCGCTATTTTACCTAAAAATACACTAAAATAATTACTAGTGGATACATACATGACAAAATGTACAACATTCCTGAATTTTTTTGACTAAATATAAACAAGTATTTATATTTTTTTTAAATTGCGCCTATTTATGACACAGTAAAACCTGAAGATGCGCAAAAACTGTAAATAAAAACTTTACTCTATAAATCTGGAGGTTATTGGTTTTCACTTACAGCTTTCAGAGTTTGTAAAAGACCCCCCCTCCCCAAACTATACATTTTGTGAAGGCAAATGACCTGTAGATTAAAAAAATTTGCTACTGATTTTTTAGGCCCCACAATAGTTGCGCTAATGTTTATCAAATTGCTATTTTAACGATAAATACCATAAAAAAATTTTTACCGCACACAAACACAACATTATTTACAAAATGACAGCTAAATTCCTACTAAGACCTTGTTCACATAGGGCGTACTAAAGTGTATGCTAGTGGAGGGCTGTGTTTACCTGCACAGGGATGCACAGGTGTTCTTTGCATTCCTATTTATGTCAATTGGGATGCAACGGCTAAACGGGCACAACCGCTGCTCCCAGTCTAACATTGGGAGTGGATGTGGCTGTGGGTGCACATGTGAACTCAGGGACATGCCCTCAGACCAACACAGATGTCAAATTTCGGAGCAACAGCTGTGTTGCTACATCCCAAGTTAGATCTGCATGCACAGGGATGCTCAGAACAACTGTGCTTCCCTGTGTCAGTAAAAACAGCCTTGCAGGAGCAATCAGATTCTGCAGTCAAAACTACTTACACATGCAAAATATGTAATGCCAAAATACGGTGTTGTTGTCACTGCCCCTGAAAATGTTACTGTTCCATAACACCACATACAGCTTAAATGTATCTCTTAAACATGTAATGGAAAAAGATTGGTGTTTTCCCCTTATAATCTTTGAAGTTTTAAAAAAAATAAAGACCCTCTCCTCTCATGGTGTTTTTAATTTTTTTTTGCATTGGTACATGCTCCCCAGCTCCCCATGCTCTTTGAGAATTCCTTGCCTATCAGTCTTGAAAACTGTAAAAGTCATTGATTTTCAAGAATAGTTTATAAGATTTACCTCCATAGACTTCAATAGGGTTCAATTTTAAGTTAGCAATTTCCAGACTTAACAGTGGGGTTGACAAGCGCTCTGCAAATCGAACCCAGGTACATTCATGCATCCCTAGTCATTTCTGCACAAGCTTCAATTCATACTCCTTGTTTCAACTTCCCAAAGCACAATCCCCCATAAAGCTCCAGAACAAATCAATTGTAATAAAATAACATGATTAAGTACAAAACAAAGTTATCTGCAAAATTCTTATTTTTTTGTATTTTTCAACAAACATTTAAACATTTTGTTTTAGCTAGAACGAGCTAGAGAAATAACATGTTTTGAGGTACAGAAACCCCTTCTTCAAGTGTATTCCACCTCTAAGGTATACTCTGGAAGGTTTAATATAATTGAATAAGTGGTGCCTGTGCCCCCAAATGATGGGTTGTCCTTCACACAACATCTTTGTAACTAGAAAGAGATTTGTAAAGGGCATTAACACCCTAAATGTATTTAGGTGCAAAAAAAAGGGGGGGCACTGGTGCAACTGGCAAAGAAAAATACAAAATGGGCAAGGAATGATAAACAAATGATGGGAGTCTTTTGAGTCCTTGGGAAAAGTCTGCAAAAGTCACCGTGGCATGAAGTTCACATTATGGCAGCGTCAGCAGTCTCTCTTCCAAGCTGAATCTGGGGAGGCTCCCATCGGCAAACCATGTATAAACAGAAAAAAGAAGGAGAGAAAAGCACCACTACATAAGAGTAGCATTTATTAAAACATATTGGTAAAATGAAAAACAATAAATATGCATACACATTTTAAAGACATTAAAAAGCGTAGAAAACAGGTCTCTCCGCGTGGATGTGATGTAAGATGCTTGGAATTGGAACCAGGAAGTTGACCAGGGAAGCACCAGGAAGAGCCAGCAAAAGCGGCAGACTGAGTGTGTATATCACATGGATAAGAACCACTGTGGACACATCATCTTTGTACCTGGTGTCACCTTGTTTGAGTATCTTCTAATTCAGTCAATCCTACCAAAACTCCTTTTACACTGCACCCCTATAATGTAGAATCAAAATGTATACTGTATATGTTTCTTGCCTAATACAAAGAAAAAAATGTTGCTGTTAACTTGCGGTGTGCGTACGCATACATTTTTATTACAGTTAAATAGCTAAAAATGTTAACTAAACAACTCTACTTAGGTTATATGCAGATGGCCATTAGTGAATATTAAGTAAGAAACAGAACAAATTTGTCTTACTTTTACATTATAATAAATCAAAACAGAGTTCATTAGATTTAATCTAGAGAAGTTGGTTTTACTTCTATCGATAAGTGATGTGTGTGATTTATAATCTGTGTGACAAATAGGGACAATATCATTATTTGCATATCATAACGTCATGCGGTCCGATTGCTTTGCATTCACACCACAGGGCCCTCCTGCTTCCCTGCTGTGGTATATGTCAAATGATTCATAGCCTGAAATGTTGCTCTCAATTTGCCATTGAGCTCTTGAGCGAAACAATATAACTCACTGAGTACTACGTAATTGATTCAGCAACGCTGAGGTTTATAAAGCACTAATATATCAAATCACCCTTTTACCTCCTAAATAATCGATCAATGCTAGTTAAGTCTTGAGGACATGAGGTGGTATTATTCACAAAGCACTGTCACATATCCTATAACACAGAAAATTTAAAGCTGGACCCTTCACCTACTGACATTTTATTAATTCTGAGTCACAGCCACAGTGCAATAATTGTGCTAGGGATGCCAAGTGTCATATATGAAAAAAGCAATACACAGTTCATAACAACTTCATAAAATGGACATATTCCTGAAAGACTGCAGAGGTTTGTGGAGACACTTTGTTTCACTTAAAAAGATGCAAATGATGTGAGTAGTATAAAACAATTTGTCTTTTAATTAACTTACTGTCTAAAATTAGCATAAAACACTCTCAAACCCATCTGTGTGAAGTTTTCTGAGGCAGCATTTCCGGTACCTTGTACCGATGCTGGTATACATCTTTACTATTATGTTTAGTAGAAGGGTCAGCAACCAAAAAGAAGGCTGACTGAAGCCATAAACATGGCCACTTAAAGTTTTAAAAGGACAAGACCATTCTAGTGAACAGCAGATGTAAGTAAAATATACTCTCTATTTATAGCTATTAGCTATTAAGCAATAGAAGCAGAATGATGATCTAAATCACTGAGTGCTTTTTAATTCAGCTTCTAGTTTTCTTAGAAGGCAGATAGGTTTTGCAAAGAAAGAAATCCCTAGCCAGCTAAAGTGCCAAGAACGCAATATAAGGCATGACGAATGTTCTTACAATCTGTGTAACCACAGAGATTTACCATACAATTGCCAACAAATCCCTACATGCACACACCCTGTGGGGAAACAGATAACACTATGAATCTTCTGCATTGGACCTTCTTTGGAAAAGAAGAGCAAAATTAAATGCAGAAGTGGGACAATCCAGTAAACAGCACCCTGATATAAGGAATTTCCAAATATTCTTAATCATTGCACTCACTATGCATAATGAGCGATTGTAAGCATAGCAGCCTCTTTAGGACTCATAAAAAGCAGACCTTCACACAAAAATACTATTTTACATCTTAGAAAATCTCTCCCCTCAATGGCAAGGAGCACATGGAAGGGCAACACATGTAAACCAAAACCAAAGGAAATGCACAAATTTGCAAATACAAACGTAAGCTGCGGAGGCCACGACAAGGCACCCCATTATTATCCGCAATCCTAACTCTATACATTTTTGAGAGTCTCCATAGTAGAAGCACGTGCATTATAATGGATAGGCAGAGGGCAGGTGAGCCTTGAAGGAGCCCACCCCTCCTTAAAAGCACAGGGGCACACTGGACACCCAGCATATAGCACAATGGCAATGAAAGTGTCCAGTGCGTCCCCTCACCAGTATTCCAACAGTACAAACAAAGGCCACTGCCCTCACCTATAAATGGTCTTAGTGGCAAGATGGAAGGGCAACGTATGTAAAACAAAACAAAAGAAATTCCCAGCTCAACTTGTCAGCCAGCCTGCAACCAACCAAATTAACCTTACAGTTTGCGTTAAAAACAGGGGTTTAGTTTGCACACATTTTCAAATAAATGCGCAGTCATCAGATTGCCAGTCATCAGCAGGGAGGCAGCTCTGAGATGAGAAATCAAAGCCCTGCCTCCATTAAGATGGTCACTTCCACACACAAACATAGTGCAGAACCAGATATGGTAAGTCATTAAAGAGGAAAAGATCAGCTGCAGGGAGACCATGGCTGTCACTCTTACCTCTAACGCAGGTGGCCAGACACTATAGAACGGCAGGGCAAGCGCAAACTGAGCAAAGCAAACAGGTAATTGTGGTTGGCAGACAGGCAGAATGGTTCAATGACAGTGCAGATACAAGGCAAGCAAGGTTCAGAACAGTGAGGGTCAATCCGTAGTTAAAAGGCAGGCAGAGTTCTGAGGTCGTCAACGAGGGAATCCAAACAGCAGAGCAGGACAGACAAACAGAGCTTGGAGTATGGGTTAATGTCAGGGTTGCCAACTTTCAGTAAATTTACGAACAGTTTGTAAAATCTGTACTTTTTGCATCTGTTCTTGAATGTCCATTACGGACATGTAGGTTGCATGTCCGTAACTGACATTCATGGACAGATGCAACAATTATGGATTTTACAAACTGTTTGTAAATTTACTGAAAGTTGGCAACCCTGGTTAATGTAATATCACAAACCTGAGGCTGGTTTAAATCAGGTTTGGTCTCCACCCAGAGACTGACCACATCAATCAGCTTGCAGGTGGACAGACAGACAAGGAGACTGCCACAGTCAAAACCAGGATGCTGGAATGAGGAGCAGGAGTGTTAAACACTCCTGCCAATGGTAATACTTGTAACAAATCTTTTGCTTTCTGCATGCCCCTTTGGGGCACAATTTCTGCAGTTCAGGTCCTCTTTAAATATAAACCCACTCAACAGTAATGAGTTTGAGGGTTAGTATTAAAATTTCAGCAAGGATTGCTCTGAAGGGTTACCTATAACTAACATTAGTTAATTTTTTTTCTTTAAAAAATTGCTATATTAATACGAATAATTGAAATAATAATAATAGTGGTAATCATAAAAGTAGTAAAAATAATAATAATAATAGTGTGTCTAACTGCAGAACCATTCTTAACTTCCAGCTAAAAAAATATATTGAAAACTATATTTACTGTATATGCTAGACACATATCTGCACAAGGTGGAAGAAATCAAAATTTAACCATGTACAGTTGTATCAAGTAGAAAAATAGATAACAAAAAGGGAAAAAAATACTTTATTTTCCCTCTTATATATATCTGGAGGTACATGTGGAGGCACGTTTGGGTAACTTCTGTTATATTACAATTGTTGCATACATACATAGATGCATTCCTTTGCTCTTCCATGCATGATGGTAAATATGAATATGAAATCTCAATGTCTAGAGTGCAAAATTGGAAATTGAAATTTATTTTAAGTGGCTGAGACAGAAACTTAATGGGAATAAACAAAAAAATATCAGTATAATGATGTTTGCTGGCAATAAAGGACATTAAATGTCTGTTCATTTATGTTATCTGACCTTTATGGTACTCTTTTCTATCTGATATCACTAATAAAAAATGCATAAAGGGCACTCGCAGCTTGATATTCTCTTGATTACTAAGGATAAATGCAAGAAAAAAAAATATCACAAATTTCATTGGTCACAAACCCTCCAGCCTGCAGTTACTTTTTGACCTGTTAACATCTCTGAGCTGCTAGTGTTATTTTAGAAGGGCTTATTAACATAGTATTTGTTCTTCTGATATTTTGAAACCTTAGGCACACCATCTTTTTGGAATCATATAGTGCCTTGTGAATAAAATGCCATTATAAACATAATACATTTATTACCTTTATTATTTATACCTGTTTAGGTTTGTTTCGCATAAATAAGAGGTCATTTTCCACACATAAAAATTTGGCTTACAAATTTTAGATGCAAACATTTTCTCATGTAATTTTTAGTTTTTTAAATATTATAAGAAATTGTCATGCTAATATTATGAGAAATTGTCATTCTAATCTTTCTTTCTCTTTTCCTTTCTTTCTTTCTTTCTTTCTTTCTTTCTTTCTTTACATTTAGACATTTGGAAAGTATTAGTGAGTACTGTAATAGTAAAGTAAGGCTAAAGCTGAAGTTTCTACTTTTGACTGATGCTTGGTCAGAGACAGTTCAAAATTGTCTGTAATATGCTGTGTCACTTGGGCATTCTTCATCTTGGAGATGTTAATATTTTGCATCTGTATATGCTTTTCCCAAAATCTAAGGGCCTTTGCTTATTGAAATGCTACAAAATATCCCTCGTCAGCATCTCTCTCTTAGCTCAGTGAAGGATCAACACCATGGGATATATTTATTTTTTTACCCTGTATAGCAATCTTGTCGCAAGAGAGTTGTCAACAATAATAGAATCACAAGCGTGACATGGCTGTAACCCACAGTGAATCCTTGCTAAGAAGTGGAAATAAGGGTGTCTATGCCATGGCAATATGGTGCACCTATAAGGCTGTGTGCCATGCCATTAATTTGATACCCTTGCCTGTTGACCCTCTGTTTCAGATTAGTAGCACAAAAACTGGCAGTTCTGCTGTCTTGAGTTATTTTCCACAGTAGAGCCATGCTATTCCAAGTAGTACTTTGTTGGATACAACTTGATCGTGCATTGGAAGTGCTCTGAAGCACTGAAACAGTCATGACCACAGTGGGCTTAAGTAGTAGTACATGCTTTGTTTGTCATTGAGTGTCTTTCGAAAAGGTGTTAAAAGGCAGGAGGGCAGTTGGGTCAGTGCTCTGTGCCAGTCAATCAATGCTCTCCAAGCCAAACTCATCAAACTATGGCTTTATTGACTTTGCTTTGTGTACTGGGGCTCAGTCATGCTGGAACAGAATAGGGCCTTTTCAAAACTGCTGCCACTAGAATGGAGGTGCATAATTGTCTTTTCTATGACACATCTCGATAATTTGGAGGAATGTCCATATTCTTTTGGCCTTATATCAAATGTAACATCACCTATTTGATGATTCTCTTAACTACTTCTGAAAAAATACCCTCAGTAATCAAGAATATCAAGCTAATAAATAGAGAACCACTTAAAAAAGCACATATAACAGAAAAGCAAGCAATCTGGCAATTAGAAATACTGACATTAACTTTATTTGACTCACATTATTCCACTGCTAACATGTCTTTTATTTTCACCTTACAAATGTTCCATGCATTTGCCTTTATTGCATGATATATTTTTAAAAGAGCGTGTTCTAATTGTACTGGTAATATTATTTTAATGAATATTAATGAGTTACAAAGGAGCATTCCATGATCCATGAATGACAAGTGGCGGTGTGTCGTGTGGCACTGAGTCATCTCCTTGTAGCTCGCAATAAGCTGCAGCCTAAACAAATCTGCTCACTTCTAGTGATGAGAAGTGACATCTAGCTCAGGAATATGCTAAATCACCTCCAACTCCGCTCTCTTGTAAGCACATGCATGCACATGCAAACAAATTCTGACGTGTACTAATGTTATTATCCCACAGAAATTAAAATCAAGTCTGAGCCTATAATGTTTCACTGAGAGGGAATTGGGGTTATATATCCCTGCATCGAAGAGCATTCTATTTCAGTCATAGGATTTAATTATGATTGGTATGTTAGTGCCCACCAGAGCATAACAAATTGTCATTATGTTATTCTGCTGAGTCTAATTTAATTGGCAAGTTGTCACAAAAGCAATTATCCATCATTTATTTTGTTGCCATAACCACATCTTGGAGAGCACCTGCTGTCTAAACGTAAAACAGCTCCAAAGTGGCCAGAATTCATGCCATTTTCCTAACAACTTGGAGACATTTTACATGTTTTGTGCTACTGCGTGCTCTCTGCTGGAGAGACCAAGGGCACAATATGATGCATTACTTACTTCTGCGGAGGTGAGAGGTATTAAATACAGGCCTGATTTCTGCTGAGTGTTTGTAAACCCTAGAGCAGCAAACTCTGTCTTCATGTATAGGGAAGTGACTAAGCAAACTTCGGAACAGCTTCATTCTGATATCCAGCACAAGACAGCTTTGGAAATCTCCATCTTTTTACTGCATGGAAAAATATACATATAAATAATACCTTTACTTAGAAGAAGAACTAAGATGTTATTAATACACAAGAAAATTGCAGTTGCTGTTATCAATTTAATGTACTCTCTTTGTCAGGAGAAGGGGGACAATATGCAAATACAATGTCCAATGCCTTCATATACTGTGATGTTGTTTTACTAAAGGAGTGATTTTTTTTTTTTTTTCGCTCAGCCAAACAAAGCTGTATTATTTTTAGAAATGCATTTGTGCTCAGGGATTTTTTTTTTAATTCAGCTGTATGAGAGTGTGTGTCTCATGTAAAGCACAGTTAGACTGGGCTAACTGAAAATGTATCTCCTTTAGCAAAAACTAGTGAGTAAAAGCCAAGTCCTAATTTCTACTTCTTTACTTACACCTGATCATTTTAACAGTGTTCTTCCTGGATCATTTTTCTTGCCTAGGACTTATTTGAGGCCCCATTCACACTTCCCTAGTGTTCTGCAGTGTATTACTTGAACCACAGAGAATAGCTCACACATACACAAATGTGTGGTCTTTATAGCAGCACCAACTTTAGAAATGTATGTTTAGGGTGTGCCCCCCAACCCTTTATTTGTCTGCAGTGTATTACCACACATTGCTTTAAAGAGGTTGTAACCCTACAAAAAAAGAGATCCTGTTCCTTTATAGCAGGTTAAACAGCATAGTGCTTGTGCTGTCTAATCTGTCACTTTCTATGTTGTAAAAAACCTGGTTGATCCTGCCTGTTCCTGTGGCCCCCTATGTAAACTGACTACGGTAATCATGGTAATCCATGATACCGTGGTCAGTTTAAGTGCCTCCATCATCCTGCTGCTCTCCTCTCTCCTCCCTATTAGTAGCTGGCAGTAAAGTCAAAGAAGGATTACTGCCAGCCCCTCTGTTCTACCAAGCTATACTACACAGTGTAAAATGTTTGTATAAAATTATGTCTCTAAATACCTTATTTTAGATTGTTTCTGTTTGGTCATGTGACCTCCGGGCGCTCTTCTCCCCCGATCTAAAGGCTACAGAGGGAGGGGCTGAGCAGACAGCACAGCGTGACCTCCCGGCTGATGTCGGAGGGGGATCTTAGCCCCTCCCGCTGTAGCCCTTAGATTGGGGGAGAAGAGCGCCCGGAGGTCACGTGACGGAACAGAAACGATCTGAAAAAAGGTATTTAGAGGCATAACTTTATACAAACATTTACACTGTGTAGTATGGCTTGGTAAAACAGAGGGACTGGCAGTAATCTTTCTTTGACTTTATAACCACTTTACCTACTTTTCAAACAGCCGCCGCAGTTATACTGTGGCAAGGTGGCTTGGCTGCGCAAATCGGACGTACCGGTACTGCGGTCTGTGCTTTTACAGGCGCGGGAGCTCCCCTACAGGTTCAGCAGACTCGATGTCCGCCGGCCACCTGTGATCGTGTGATCAGCTGTTCCTAGTGATCAGGAACAGTGATCTCTCTGTCTTCTCCCAGTCAGTCCGTCTCCCATACAGTTAGAAACACCTCCCTTTCGCCCCCAGTGTTAACCCCTTTCCTGCCAGTACCATTTATACCAGGGGTCTCAAACTGGTGGCCCTCCAGCTGTTGCAGAACTACAAGTACCATCATGCCTCTGCCTGAGGGAGTCATGCTTGTAATTGTCAGCCTTGCAATGCTTCATGGGACTTGTAGTTTCGCAACAGCTGGAGGGCCACCAGTTTGAGACCCCTGATTTATACAGTGATCAGTGCATTTTTATTGGTATTGTGTTACTGGTCACCAAAAAGTGTCACTTAGGGTCAGATTTGTCCGCCGCAATGTCGCAGTCCTGCTAAAAATCGCAAATCTCTGCCATTACTAGTAAAAACAATTCAAAAATAAAAAGTCCCTAAATCTTGACCCCTATTTTGTAAACGCTATAACTTTTGCGCAAACCAATCAATATACGCTTATTGCGATTTTTTTTTTCCCCCAAAAGTATATATCAGAATATATATATTTACCTAAACTGATGAATACATTTTTTTTTTTTTTTTTTGGATATCTATTGACACTCTTTTTTTGTTTATAGCTCAAAAAATAGAAACCGCAGAGGTAATCAAATACCACAAAATTAAGCTTTATTTGTGGGAAAAAAAGTACATTAATTTTGTTTGGGTACAGTGTGGCACGATCGGTCAATTGTCAGTAAAATGATGCAGTGCCATATCGCAAAAAATGGCCTGGTCATTAATGGGGTAAATCCTTCCGGGGCTGAAGTGGTTAAGGCAGGCCTCTAATTTTGAATAAGCTTTAAATGCAGCAAAAATTGTACATGTACTTTTTTCTTTACGAACTGCACTACAACATACAGATTGTTCCCATCAGTAAGTTGTTATGGAATGCAACATACTTGGTTTAGGGTGCACTTGCAAGGAGTGTTGGGGTACAATTCAAACACACTTAACACGGTCATACAGCTGCTTAAAAAAAAAGTTATAAAGCACAGCAATATGCTTTATAAATGTGCTTAGTGCTTCACCGGCTTTGGGAGTCCAAACCAGCAAGCATTATTAGGACTCATTTACATTTGCAGTTGATGGCAGTACAAAAAGGCATTTGAGGCATGATTTTACCACCTACCTTAACCACTTGCTGACCGGTTCACGCCGATATACATCAGCAAAGTGGCACTGGTGCGCAAAATGACGTACCCGTACGTCACTCCATCATCGGCGGCTAGTGGGCGCACGCACCTGCCGCACGCGCCCGCACGCTGCGCACCACAGGAGCATGCCCGCGGTCTCGCAAACTCAATGTCCGCAGGTGGCCCGCGATCGTGGCACGGAGAGGCAGAATGGGGAGATGCCTATGTAAACAAGGTGATTGGGAGCAGGGATCTCTGTCATGCTCTAGTGAGCCAATCCCCCCTACATTTAGAACACACTTGATCGCCCCCTAGTGTTTAACCCCTTTCCTGCCAGTGACAATTACACAGTAATCAGTGCATTTTTATAGCACTGATCACTGTATAAATGCCAATGGTCCCAAATATTATGAAAAGTGTCCGATGTGTCCACCATAATGTCGCAGTCATGAGAAAAATTGCAGATCGCCACCATTACTAATAAAAAAAATTATAATAAAAATGCCATAAATCTATCCCCTATTTTGTAGACGCAATAACTTTTGCGCAAACCAATCAATATACGCTTATTGCGATTTTTTTTAATACCAAAAATATGTAGAAGAATACATATTGGCCTAAACTGAGGAAGAAATTTGTTTTTTTATATATTTTTGGGGGATATTTATTAGAGCGAAAAGTAAAAAATATTTTTTTTTTTTTTCAAAATTGTTGCTGTTTTTTGTTTATAGTGCAAAAAATCAAAACCACAGAGGTGATCAAATACCACAAAAAGAAAGCTCTATTTGTATTTGCAGTTGGATAGGGGTGTACACATGCAAAAATTATACTGCTGGTTGCCTTCACTGGGCAGTACTGCCTCCAAACATGAAGTGAACGAGGCTGCACTGCAACTGCCCTGCAACCAAGTGCAATGCATATGGTGGTGGCAAAGTGGCGCAGGATCTACAAGGTTAAAACAAGTAGTGAGGAGACCTGTCAAATGCCTCTTAAAAGTTTCAGTTTAAATCAGTCAAATACATTAAAGGTGCATCAAAACAAAATCGGTTAAAAAGTATTATAAATGTAGCGCCCATCCCAATTTATGGGACGCTATGTGTGCAAATTTAGGGGTGGTCTGAGTTAATAGTTCGGCTCAGACCTGTTTATACAAATTGCTTCTGCTCTGGGTGCGATGCCGCCTGGCAGTATAGTTCCCTGTTGCCTGAGGGTGGCGCTGTCATCTTCGGCTCAGGTTGAACCGCAGGGGGTATCGCAGCACCATTTGGTGTCCTCTCTCAGCAGCCGTACAGTGGGCGTGGTCTACTGGTGCATGCTGGGAGAGGATACAAAAGGGGCAGATGCCATTAGGCGTGAGGTGATTCCAGGGGGACCCCAAGGAGTTCGGGGGGGACCTCTGGTCCAGTGAGCGTGTCTCGTGGCCCTCATGGCACGGGACGCGTGTGATTGGTCTCGGGCACCTTTAGCCCGAGACTCTACTGCTGCATAGTAGGCCCAGCTCTCCTATCGAGAGCCTACGCTTCAGAGAAGGATCCCATGCTGCCCGGTTAAAGGGGGCCCATTTTTAGGGAAGGAGTTCCAGGGGAAGATCAGTCCTGGTCGGAGATAGCGACGGTATTGCTATCTCGGGGAGAAGCCTGGAGGCCTACCTAAAGGGGGATCTACCATCTCTGGCATCCGTGCTCAACTCTGGCTGCTAGGACCGCTCTCATAGGGACTATCTGGGTGAGCAATATCCACTCAGGCTTGAGTGGCGACGAAAGTGTTCTCTAAGTGTTGCGTGCCTGAACCTTCCCCTACTTGTCGTTTCTACTCTCTCTCTTCCAAGTTTACTTCAAGAAAAGGATAAAACATTGCTGCTTAGGTTTTACACCTGTGTGGACATTGGCTTTATTGCAAAAAGGGACTTTCGCCTAGACAACGGAGACCAAGGATCCACTCTGGAGAGGTAACTCGCCGCAAGGCCCAAAAATCTAACACCGCTCGCCTCTCCATATCTGGAGTTGGACAACATTCTGGCTCTGCCTAGGCCTAAGGTACCCAATCAGGGAGAGGAAAACGCACAAAGTTCTTGCTGTTTTAGGATCTTGTATATTGTGGCAGCATGAATAATGACAGTAATGAAAGCAATTGGGTGAAGCAGAATGACAATTGTTTACAGTGTCACCAGGCTTGGGCCTGTATTACTGAGAACAGCTTCCCCTGGAGGGGTGGTGGTTGGTGGTGCACTAGGATGGCGCAACAGTGCGAATAGGCAGACCCTATATTCCCGATCTGGATACTGGAGTGTAGCGCATTACCTTAATAACATTTATTGAGAAATATAAAGCAACAGTAGTTATACTCACAAACACATGCCATTAACAGGCTTGTCATAAAAAGAAAAGGGATCACTTCCAGGTCTTCTGCGATAACCCGGCAAGGGAAGACCAGGTAGGGTTCGTAATGGCTGACACGTTTCAAGGGAGGACCCTCTTCATCAGAACCAAACAGATGACTAACCAAACCTTCATCAATATATACAATGTTACACCCGTATTGGTTAGGCTCCTCCCACCAGACAATTAGGGGTTGGGACCCAAGTAGCCAGAGCGACCCAGCCCACAGGTCATATACATCACAAGATAGATGCAGCAGATGGACATGTTGTTTTTTGCAGTGCATATAAGGATACCCATTGTCCTGAGGGGGCAGCAAGACATATTGGCACTGATGAAAAGTTACAAAAATAAAGAAAAAAGTAAGGACTTCTACACAACGTGAAGAGTTAACTACAAAAATATTTTATTAATAGAACATATACAATAAATTACTATCACTTTACATAGATCCCACCATATACCAATACAGAACTCCCTATAACAAAGGGGGTTCTATATAAAATATTTCCCTCCCCAACACAATTCCTCCAAAAGAACCAAACACACTGTGTAGGGCAAAGGTGTACCCAGAGTGTTGCTAAGGGGCAAGAAACACAATCCCCACAGTCAGCAAATCCACCATCCCCAACACCACCCTAAATACTAGGCTTGTGCAATTCGTTTCGTAACGAATTGAAATTCGTCCGAATTTAGCAACTTTCGGACATTCGGAAGCATTCGAATTTCCGAACAAAGCAATTACGAATAAGACCGAATCCGAAATAAATTATACCGCAAATAGCGAATGCCCGAATGTCTTCGGCATAATTCGTTATGAAAAAGTTACGAATGTACGAATCCATACGAAGCACAATAACACTCACTCTGCTCTGCTCTCTGCTTCTCCCACACCGTGCTGAACTCCCTCTCAAAATGGTGTACAGGGGCGGAGGTTATAGCCGCATGTAAAAAACGAAAGTAAAATACGAGATTTCGAATCCATTCGAAGCACAATAACACTCTGCTCTGCTCTCTGCTTCTCCCTCACCGTGCTGAACCCTCTCAAAATGGTGTACAGGGGCGGAGGCTATAGCCGCATGTAAAAAACGAAAGTAAAATACGAGATTTCGAATCGTTACAAATAACCGCAATGTATTTAGAAAAGTACAAATCCATTCGAAGCACATTAGGCATAATAGGCAGCGTCGTTGTGAGAGAGACACGGAAAATTACGAATCAACGAACCCAAAAAAAGTTACGAAAGTAGGAGTTGTGTCCAGAATCAACGAAAAACAACGTACTCTACCGAAAGTACGAACCCAAAAAAAGTTACGAAAGTAGGAGTTGTGTCCAGAATCAACGAAAAACAACGTACTCTACCGAAAGTACGAATTATAAAGCAACAAAAAATTCAACGAAAAATGTCGCTTGCAAAAATACGAATGAGTCCGAACACGAAAAATCCCGTCTAGCAAAATTACGAATGATTACGAATCAACAGGACCGGAAAGAAACGAACCGAAACTGAACAAATTTTTCCGTTGTGCACAAGTCTACTAAATACCTATTAGATGACTCTAAGCCAGCTACAGTAGGTGCCGCCAATATTGTGTCAATCTCGCCGCTTCTAGCGGCGAGATTGACACCCTATGAGCTCCGTAGCGAGAGCCAGCGCCGAGCTGTCTCGTCATCGGGAAAGGAAAAAAAATTTCCTTTCACGATGAGCGACACGCATTGCCGATAGGCGGGGATCCGACGCGGATTCCCGCCAATACCAGGCACTGCGTTTGGTATGAATCCTGAGCGGGAACTCCACGCCAATTTTTAAAGAAAAAAACGGCGTGGGTTCCCCCTCCAGGAGCATACCAAACGCAGTGCCTGGTATTGGCGGGAATCCGCGTCGGATCCCCGCTCAATACAGTGTCGCGTCTCCTCGCTATTGCAGCGAGCGCGACACGTGTCGCCACCCTGCTGCCGAGATCTCGGCACTCCTGTCGCAGAGAATCTCGACGATGGGAGCGCGATAGAAATACAATATCGGCGGCACCTACTGTATTACAGGACCCCTGCAGTTCGTTCCTAAGACGGGTCAGTGTATGTCTATATAGACACAAATGACATATCTCTCACTATCCCGTAATGGAAAGATGCACTGTATTGTATCCACACTCTAATACCCACAACAGTTTTCCCAGTCAGATGTCAGTCAGTCAGTGGGGCTGTAGTGCAAAGGAGTTGAAAGTGATTACATAGGGAACAATTCAAAGTATTTTGGATCCATTATTCTGTGAAAAAAACCCTGACAAGCAGGTGAGTTGAACCAAGGATATGATCTGTCCCGGCTGCTCAATTAACAAGCAGATTAAAAATGTGACCAAAAATATGTATGTATCAAATAGGTATTTAGGGGGGGTGTCTACATTGGGGAGGGTGGGTTTGCTGACCGTGGGGATTGTGTTTCTTGCCCCTTATGTACACCAGGGGTACATCTTTGCCCTGTGTTGGGGAGGGAAATATTTTATATAGAACCCCCTTTAAAATAGGGAGTTCTGTATTGGTATATGAGGGGATCTATTTAAAGTGCTAGTAATTTATTGTATATGTTCTATTAATAAAATATTTTTGTAGTTAACTCTTCAGGATGTGTAGAAGTCCTTGCTTTTTTTCTTATTTTTGTTGCTCTAGTATATATTTGATGACACCCCCCCATATTTATTCAGTGAGTACTACATTGTTTAAGTAGGTGGGATTCCTATTCTTTCACAATTTTGTAGACTGATGAAGAGTTGACATAAACTATCCTCAAAGCATATTACTTGAGTGCAGGAGAGTGTTTTTTGGATTCAGGTTTATCTGTGCCACCTGTACCAGTTTCTATTTCAGAGCAAAACAGAAACTGGCATAGGGTTCTGCTCCTAAGTAACAAAGGGATTCCAACAGGCTCAGATTTAACTTAGCGTACAAGATGTGAACTGTCTGCTAGCTTACCCCATGCCCCTTTCTGCCCATGCAGTGAACACACTACACACACAGAGCCTGCGTGTCGGCAGGAAAAACTCCTTTCCCAGCCTATATGCCCATCTGTTAATTCTACCAAATGCAGGATTAATAGACCAGTCCTTCTGCTCTCTATGTATGGGGAAGACATGGCATAAAAAAGGGAGCAGATTTTTCCTAATGTAGCGATACCTTCACTTAAGAGGGCCGCAGATTAGTTTGGGCCCTGAAGACAGCTCCGCCAACCCCCGGCAATGTACTCGACCCCCTACTGGCACAGTTAGTTCTGACAGCAATATATATATATTATACTGTATGAGTAAACTCAGACACCAAGACAATAATAAAAGGGGTATCTAATTTACTTTTAGCTTATGGTAAAAAAAAGAGGGTTAACAGTGGTAACAGTTTACAGGTAATAAATTGCAGAGCCCTGCAGCAATGACCATACTATGAGTTATATGTACAGTAAAGGTGCGCCACATGGGCGACCGTTAACTAGGCGCCCTGTGGCACAGTAACTAAATGAACTAACTAGCTGGCCAGGCCTGGCTCAGATATCTAAAACTCAGTCTATAGGGGATGATGATTTCTTCACCGGCAAATCTGTAAAGGTGGTGCACATAACCGAACAACATTTGTAATCCAATAGGTAAATTGCAATAAGAACAAACACTTCACTGAAGATCCTCTCTCTCAGTTCTGCTATGGACCCTCAGTGAGTGTATCAAATATAAACTGTGGTGGGCCACGGCAGTCTGTAGGCACATCAGCAATCACAGTATATGGTCTGAGCATACGCTCGCTCACCTGTCCGGGACTTTCACCGACTGTATCTGCAGCGATCAGGTCCCCGATCCAACTAAGGCTGTGGATAAGCGAAGTCAGATGTCACCCAGGCTCGCAGTAGGGTGGAAGGCTCTTTGGTAACTGCGCAAGGCCCCAGGCTTCAGGCCTTGCACAGCAGCAGGTCTGCACAGGAGGATCAGTCACTGAAGTCTCGTGTCTCAAAGAGGCCGAGCCCAGCCTCGCCTCCTCCTTTTATAACCCCTCTCATGAGTCTCTGGGGTGGAAACATTGCCGAATGGGGTTCTGGGTAATGTAGTCTCTCTCCTCTGCTTTCAGTAATGTCTCTTCTCCACTTCCTCCTGACTCACCTCTCACCTGGAACCTCTTGTCTCTCTGCACTAAAGGGGAACACCCCGCTACACACTCCCCCCACTTGAACTCTTTGGTCCCCAAAGATAATCCTTAACAAACACTACGTACAACTCTAGACAAGGTTGCGTATGATGTTGGCATAGGAAATTCCCACCAAAACTGAGGGGTTGAACTTCCTTGCCCACAGGTCACACTGTCATGAGTGGCCTGCCTAACTGTGCCAGAGAGTGAGTTGGGGTTGCCCTCCACCAAATGGACAGTGGAGGGATCCGGATTCTCAGCACTCCTCCTGGCAGTAACTACAGAATCTTCTGAGCTCTTTCCCATTTGTGGGTAGGTCAGCTTCTTAGGAGGTCTGATGACTCTTCGAGCCCTTTGCTCTCTTGGGATTTCTGGCTCTGGCGCCACAGGCTCCTCTTCCTCTGAGTAACTATCATGGGCATCTTCCCAGTAATCTGATGAAGGACTAGATGGGATGAACTCTGTGGCTTCTGGGTTCAGTGTTCCATCTGGAGTGTCTTCAGTGGTTGGAAGATCTATAGTAGAAGTTCCTGGAGTTGGGGAAGGCCACAGCCAATCAAGTTCTCTTTCTTCATCTTCGCTAAGTTGAGAGGCCTCTCCATCTTCAGCTCGGGAGGTCTGTGACCGAGTGTTCGGCCTGGTAGTATCCAGAATAGAGACTGGTTCAGGGGAGTTCCTCACTGGAGGTATCCGGACTGCTTCGGCAAGTGGGAGCAAGTGGTTTCGGTGCCAGGTCTTCAGTGGTCCCACCTTCCCTTCTGGCTTCAACTTGTACACAGGCAGGCCTGGCAGCTTCCGACAAATGACATAGGGTTCAGATCTCCATCTGTCTGCAAGTTTGAGTCTTCCAGGGACCCCCAGATTGCGTAGCAGTACTCGGTCCCCGGGCTGCAGATCTTGTACCCGGACCTTCAGGTCGAAGTTTCTTTTGTTTAGGGCTCCCCTTTGATCTGAGGCCGCTTGAGCTTGTTCATATGCTACTTTCAGGCTGTGTCTGAGCCTGTCCACATATCCTTTGTGGGATGTGGCTGAGGAATGGTCTAAAGAGGTGCCAAAGGCCAAGTCTACAGGTAGTCTCGCCTCTCTCCCAAACATGAGTCGATATGGGGAGTAACCTGTAGCATCACTGGTGGTGCAGTTGTAAGCATGTACTATAGCTGCTATGTGTTTGCTCCAATGTTGTTTCTTCTCACTTTCCAGAGTCCCCAACATGTTGAGCAGGGTTCGGTTAAACCTCTCCGGCTGAGCATCTCCCTGTGGGTGGTAAGGTGTAGTTCGAGTCTTCTTGATGCCCAACGAATCCAGGAGTTTCCGGATCAGTCGACTCTCAAAGTCCCTTCCTTGATCTGAATGAAGTCGCTGGGGCAGCCCATAATGGACAAAATACTTCTCCACAAGTACCTTGGCTACTGTGGAAGCCTTCTGGTCTTTTGCTGGGAAAGTTTGGGCATACCGGGTGAAATGATCGGTTATCACCAGAACATTTCCTAATCCACTCAGATTGGGTTCGAGGCAGAGGAAATCAATGCATACCAGATCCATTGGGCCCTGACTTTGTAGATGGCCCATTGGGGCAGCTTGATGGGGTAAAGTCTTCCTCTGAATGCAGTGTGCACACGAATGGCAGTACTCCTCTACTTCTGCCCTCATACAGGGCCAATAGAACCGACTTCTGACAAGTTGAAAGGTCCTTTCCGCCCCTAAGTGGCCATGGTTGTCATGTAGGGCCATCAGAACAGTCTCCCTGTGTTTTTCCAGAAGAAACAATTGCCACTTATCTTCCAGGTCATCAGAGGGGCCCCTTCGGTAGACCACTCCCTGATGCACCTGTAACCTGTCCCACTCTTTCCTCAACAGGCGAGCTTCCTTTGAGGAGTGACTCAGAAGTCTGTTTGGGTCCTGATTCTCCAGGGCTTCCAGAACTAATTTCCCCATGGGGTCTCCTAATTGATCACATCTTAGCTCCTTCTTGGACAGTTTTGGCAGATGGTCTTCCTCTAGTTGAGTTATCCCACAGTATTGTTTGGGGACTCCTACCATGGTAACTCCTATTTCTTCCGCCCTCGAGCCCCCTCTAGCTTGCAATTCAGCCCCCTGGCACAGGGCCCGTACCCCGTCCGGTGCCACCTGAGTCCAGTCTTCCATGTCATGGGTGGAGCCATGAGATCTTCTGGACAAAGCGTCTGCATCTTGATTCCCAATCCCTGGCCTATACTTTAGGCTGAAATTGAATCCAGACAGTGCGGCCAGCCACCTGTGTCCAGTGGCGTCCAGCTTTGCTGTAGTGAATAAGTAGGTCAGGGGGTTGTTGTCGGTCTTCACAGTGAACTCCGCCCCATACAGGTAGTCTTTGAGCTTGTCTACTACCGCCCACTTAAGGGCCAGGAACTCCAGCTTGTGAGTGGGGTAGTTTTTCTCAGAGGGGGTCAGGCTCCTGCTCACGTAGGCAACAGGCCGTAGTTGCCCTTCGTGTTCTTGATAAAGTACTCCTCCCAGACCGTCATGACTAGCATCTAACGTGTAGTTCATAGGGTTTGGTTGGGTCTGCGTAGGCCAAGACTGGAGCAGTGGTTAGGCTCTTCTTCAATGCCTGGAAGGCCTCTTCACATTTCTGGTTCCACTGATCTCTGATGGACTCTCCCGGCTTCCTGGGCCCTGAGTCATCCTCCTCTCCCTCAGTCTTGAGCAGTTCATTCAATGGTCTAGCAATTCGGGCGAATCCCTCCACAAACCTCCTGTAATAGGAGCAGAACCCTAAGAAGGACCTGAGTTCTGTTACTGTGGTGGGTCGTGGCCAGGAGGTAACTGCCTCCAATTTTTCTGGGTCTGTGGCCACCCCTTCTTCAGACACTATGTGCCCCAGTTAGTTCACAGAAGACTGGTAGAACCGACACTTCTCAGGCGAAAGCTTGAGTCCCTCCTCACTGAGTCTCCTCAATACTTTTTCCAGCCTCTCCTCGTGTTCCTCCAGGGTTCTTCCAAAGACAATGACATCGTCCAGGTATACAAGGACTTCAATAAGGTTCATGTCTCCTACAGTCTTCTCCATGATACGTTGGAAAGTAGCTGGGGCTCCAGACAGACCTTGGGGCATCCGGTCGAATTCAAAGAATCCCACTGGGGTTATGAAAGCTGTCTTCTCCTTGTCTTCTGGGTGCATAGGGATCTGATAGTACCCACTCTTGAGATCCATAACGCTGAACCACTTGGCTCCAGACAAGCTCTGTAGGGCATCCTCTATCCTCGGAGTGGTGTACTGGTCGGGTATGGTTCTCCTGTTAAGAGTCCTGTAGTCGATACCGAGCCTCAACGATCCATTCTTCTTCCTGACCACCACTATCGGGGAGGCATAGGGACTTCTAGACTCCCGTATCACACCAGTCCTTTTTAGTTCTGCAAGTTGTTCCCTTAGATCCTCCAGATCCGCTAGTGGGACCCGCCTGACTCTCTCTCTGAAGGGCCTGTCTTCTTGGAGGCGGATTCGATGGGTGGCACTCCTTGCACACCCCACATCAAACTCATCTTTGGAGAATATCTTTTCCCATCTGGTCAACTGGGCCTTGGCTCTCTCCTTCCAAGCCCGGGGTAGATTCGGGTTCTCCATAGAGAGCTTCTCCCAAACATCTCCTCCTTCACCAGTCCTCTTGACTTCTGACAGGGCAACCGGGGCAGCAGGGCTCACCTGGCCCAGCAGCATTCTGGCGGGGATCTCCATGGGGTCACCTGTAGTGTTCCTGACACTCACCGGGACTCTACAATGGGCCTTCTTCAGGGCCTTCAGCGGAACCACTTCTGGTATCACTTCCAGACCGTGGGACTCTTCCCTTGGGTCGGACTCCAACATGACCAAGGGTCCAGGCTGCTCCCAAGTAAGCTTCACAGTGGCTCTGAGACAGGTTACTTCGCCGGGCTGCAACACTATCCCTTCTCTTCCAAGTCTCCACACCTTCCCTATCCCCTCTCCAGGGGTCTTCTGCTCTAAGACCAGCTGTTGGTAAGCCGTCTTCAGCATGGGGTGGATCTTGGTGGCCGCTGACCCCTTCTCTTTCACTAGAGGGGTCAGAAGTCTTCGGACCAGGTCCGTGTTCGTCCCTATTATAAGGGAACTCGTGTTGGCTCCCAGCGGCCGAGGGCACATAACCGCTAGGGTGTCAAACACTTCGGCTTTTCCAGCCACAGATGGGTCAAAGATCATCTTGACAGGCAGATAGCCATCGTAGGGGAAGTTCTGGGTTCCAATCCCACATATCTCTAGTCCCTCTATCTTCCGGATGGGTAGGTGACTCAAGTGCTTATCGTAGAAATCTCTGTATAACAGGGTCACTTGTGCCCCAGTATCCAAGATTGCTCTGGTGTAGACTCCCTCCACTTGAATGGGCACTATAGGAGATGGGCCTACCAGCTTCTCCGGATATGGCCCGGCAGGGGTCGCCTTCTTCAGACCTTTTCCTTTTGGACTCTCTCTCGTCCAATTCCCTTTGGACTTTAGTCTTTCTTGAGCCTGGTATGCATTGATTTCCCTCCTTTTAATGGGTGTACAGACCCGCTGAGGGATGTTGTGCTTCTTCGGAGGGGTTTCTCCCGCCGGCTTGTGATTATTTACTTTCCTTTTCTTGGGACTGGCACATGTTTTTGCGATATGGCCAATCCCTCCGCAGTTTGAACAGATCGCATCCCGCCAATCTTGAAGGGAAGCTGGCACTGAGGTATCTGGGAACAACTCCTTCTTCGGCCCCCCTCCTTTTAGGGTCCTTGAGTCCTTTGTCATTAAAGAGGTCAGTATCTCCAATACCTGAGCCATCTGTGACTTCAGGGTATCCAGTTCCGAGTCTCTTTCAGGGGTCATGGCTGATCTGACCATTACAGGTATAGAAGATGTGTGTGTCTTGATCGCTTGCCGATCTTTCTGTAGAGCCTCCTCATCTCTGATGATTTTTACCAGCTCAAGGTAGGTCAGTGGCATACCTCCTCCAGACGTTTTCAGGTGAAGCCAGACTGGATCCGAGCGCAACGCTCCCTTCAGGACTTGCTTCATTCTTGCCGCATCTGTATCTTCGGGCATCATTCCCTTCTTTAATACAATTTTGCACAGCAACCTGTTCAGCCTTCTAACATACTCTGACAATTTCTCTCCCGGTTGCTGGAAAGTGTGTTCGAATTGGTATACTAATTCTGTCACCTTTTCCAACGGACCGAACTCTTCTTGCAACATAGCTAAGCAGTCTTGAGCCGTGCAGTCTGTATTTCCAAACCGGAAACTTTTCGCCGCTTCTGTTGCTGCGCCTTTAAGGCTTTCTATCCCTCGTTGCCTCTTCTGCGCTTCAGGCACCTCCCATGCCTCCACTGCTTGTAATGCCTGTTCCACCCAAGTATCAAAGTCTTCCTCCCCTGCAGGGACAGGGAGCTTCCCTGAAAATATTCCTAGCTTCCGGGAACTAGCCTCTATGTGTACCGTGGTGGTGTTCTGACACTTCGCGAGCAGATCCCCTAAGGCATTTAAAAGTTCTGGTCCTATGACAGTAATGGGTGTCACTGGAGGTGTCATCCCTTTATCTTTTTGTGGTACATGGGATGTCCCTGGCGGTGACCCCGGTGAAAATGGTGGGGGTGACTTCTTCTGCGCGGTCATTGCGTGCGCCAAACCATAAGTTTTGTTATCTGGCGTCTGTATACTTTGGCCTTTAAAGTTCTCTGGTATTTCCTCCCACCATTCTATCAGCGCATACTGAAATGAGGTGTCTGAGTCTGATTTTATGTCCATCACCCATGGTACAAGATCTGGGGATAGCGGCATTACAAGTCGCTCCACTGTCTCTATTGACCATTCCTCTCCTGGGAGGCTGATGACCACCGACTTGTCTGGCTCTGTCTCGGCTGCTTCGCACCATACTTTAACCTCTAGCACAGGCATCACTAAATGGCGGACCGCGGTCCGGTTCCGGCCCCAGTAGCCATACTAACCGGACCGCAGTCTCGCCAAATAGTTGCCTGTGTGTCCCACTCCTCCCCCCGCCGCCGGCTTGCCCGCCTGCCTCTATGTTCAAAGCATGGCAGGCACGCTGCGCACGGGTTGGTCTGTCCCTTCTGGTTCGGATCGCTGCAGTGTCTCTGCCCTCTGCCTGTCTTATTTACACAAGACGAGAAGCGCAGCTGTTCTGGACAAAGGGCGGGACTTTTTAAGTTAAGAAGCGGGTGATTGGTTGCTACGCAGCGGGGCGGTCCCAGCAATCAATCACTCACCTTTAACTTGAAAAGTCCCGCCCGTTGTCCAGAGCGGCCGCGCTGCACGTCTTGTGGGAATAAGGTAGGGCTCTGTGGGGAGGGGGAAGTGCTGTGCTGTTATGAGGACAGGAGTCAGGGGTCTGTGATAGGGGGACCAGTCTGTTATTGTGGGGCCAGTCTGTGATGATGGGGGGGCAGTCTGTGATAGGCGGCAGTCTGTAATGAGGGGGACCAGTCTGTGATGATGAGGGGGACCAGTTTGTGATGGGGGGACCAGTCTGTGATGAGGGGGGCCAGTCTGTTATGTGGGACCAGTCTGTTATGAGGGGGCCAGTCTGTGATGGGGGACCAGTCTGTGATGGGGGTACCAGTCTGTGATGATGGGGGGCCAGTCTGTGATGGGGGAGACCAGTCTGTGATGGGGGACCAGTCTGTGATGGGGGACCAGTCTGTGATAGGCGGCAGTCTGTAATGAGGGGGGCCAGTCTGTGATGATGGGGGGGACCAGTTTGAGATGGGGGGACCAGTCTGTGATGAGGGGGGCCAGTCTGTTATGTGGGACCAGTCTGTTATGAGGGGGCCAGTCTGTGATGGGGGACCAGTCTGTGATGGGGGTACCAGTCTGTGATGATGGGGGGCCAGTCTGTGATGGGGGGACCAGTCTGTGATGGGGGACCAGTCTGTGATGGGGGTACCAGTCTGTGATGGGGGGCCAGTCTGTGATGGGGGGACCAGTCTGTAATGGGGGGACCAGTCTGTGATGGGGGACCAGTCTGTGATGGGGGCCAGTCTGTGATGATGATGGGAGGCAGTCTGTGATGATGGGTGGGGGCAGTCTGTGATATGGGGGACCAGTCTGTGATGGGGGGACCAGTCTGTTATGGGGGGCAGTCTGTGATGGGGGGCAGTCTGTGATAAGGGGGGCAGTCTGATGGGGGACCAGTCTGTGATGAGGGGGGGTAGTCTGATGGGGGGACCAGTCTGTGATGATGGGGGACCAGTCTGTGATGATGGGGGGCCAGTCTGTGATGATAGGGGGGGCAGTCTGTGATGGGGGGCAGTCTGTGATATGGGGGGACCAGTCTGTGATGGGGGGACCAGTCTGTGATGAGGGGGGCAGTCTGATGGGGGGGACCAGCCTGTGATGGGGGACCAGTCTGTAAAGGGGGGACGAGTCTGTGATGAGGGGGGCCAGTCTGTTATGGGGGACCAGTCTGTGATGGGGGGGCACCAGTCTGTGATAAGAGTCTGAGATGAGGGGCCTGTGATGTGCACAGGAGGCTGCGATGTGGAGGATATCATGTGGAGTCATAGCACCAACATGACACTCGGACCTCCGCCAGGAGAAAGAATTTCTGACCGGACCCCGGTGAATTTTAATTCACTACCCCTGCTCTAGCGGGTCCATGCCGGTACTTTTGGCGTGTTCACCTGCTGTATCAGGATCCCGGACGAGAACCCCCACGTGTAGCGATACCTTCACTTAAGAGGGCCGCAGATTAGTTTGGGCCCTGAAGACAGCTCCGCCAACCCCTGGCAATGTACTCGACCCCCTACTGGCACAGTTAGTTCTGACAGCAATATATATATATTATACTGTATGAGTAAACTCAGACACCAAGACAATAATAAAAGGGGTATCTAATTTACTTTTAGCTTATGGTAAAAAAAAGAGGGTTAACAGTGGTAACAGTTTACAGGTAATAAATTGCAGAGCCCTGCAGCAATGACCATACTATGAGTTATATGTACATTAAAGGTGCGCCGCGTGGGCGACCGTTAACTAGGCGCCCTGTGGCACAGTAACTAAATGAACTAACTAGCTGGCCAGGCCTGGCTCAGATATCTAAAACTCAGTCTATAGGGGATGATGATTTCTTCACCGGAAAATCTGTAAAGGTGGTGCACATAACCGAACAACATTTGTAATCCAATAGGTAAATTGCAATAAGAACAAACACTTCACTGAAGATCCTCTCTCTCAGTTCTGCTATGGACCCTCAGTGAGTGTATCAAATATAAACTGTGATGGGCCACGGCAGTCTATAGGCACATCAGCAATCACAGTATATGGTCTGAGCATACATTCGCTCACCCATCCGGGACTTCCACCGACTGTATCTGCAGCGATCAGGTCCCCGATCCAACTAAGGCTGTGGATAAGCGAAGTCAGATGTCACCCAGGCTTGCAGTAGGGTGGAAGGCTCTTTGGTAACTGCGCAAGGCCCCAGGCTTCAGGCCTTGCACAGCAGCAGGTCTGCACAGGAGGATCAGTCAGTGAAGTCTTGTGTCCCAAAGAGGCCGAGCCCAGCCTCGCCTCCTCCTTTTATAACCCCTCCCATGAGTCTCTGGGGTGGAAACATTGCCGAATGGGGTTCTGGGTAATGTAGTCTCTCTCCTCTGCTTTCAGTAATGTCTCTTCTCTATTTCCTCCCGACTCACCTCTCACCTGGAACCTCTTGTCTCTCTGCATTAAAGGGGAACACCCCGCTACACTAACTAACAAAGGGGTTTGTAACCCTTTTGATAGTTAGAAGCAGGATCTGCTCTGTTTTCTCGTTTTAGAAGAGTAGCACAGATTTATGTGTAGCGGACCCCAAAAATTGGGGTCGCTATGCCTTAAATGTAAGGGCAGCCTGAGCGATAGTTTGGCTCAGGTTTTCTGTATTCTTAGCTTTGGACTCTGCTCTGCTGTGGTGTTGCCTGGGTGTATAGTTCCCCTTGACCTGCGGTTGGCGCTGTCGCTCAGGTCTTGGGTTGAACCACAGGTGGCATTGTGGCATGATTGAATGTCCTCTCTCGGCAGCCATACAGTGGGTGTAGTCTCCCCGCTGTGCATGCCGGGAGAGGGTACATAAGGGGCAGACGCCATGTGTTCAGAGAGATTGGCCGGGGCGATTCCAAGGAGGGACCCCTGGTGGCGAGAGTCGTACCCATTGACCCTGCTGGCCAGGGGTGCGTGAATTGGTTGAGAAGTCTCAGGCACCTTCAGCCCGAGGCTGTATTGTTCCAGGTAGGCCCAGTACCTTCAACTGGGTCTACAAACAAACCACTGGAGTCCCAGGGAACCCGAGGGAGGGTGGCCCGCTCTGAAGGAGAGGAAACCAGGGGAGGACCTGTCCGGAGGATCGGTGAAGGAAGTCACTGTCTCAGGAGAGGCCTGGTTGCCTATCAGAGGGAAGGATTCCGTGACTTGCACAGTAGCGCCTGTGATGTGCCCCATTGGCACCTATGGTCTCTAAAGGTTGCAGGCATTAAAGAGTTCTAGATTCAGGAACTAAATGAGTCTGTGGCAGAGGATCTCCTGAACTTGTCTTTGAAGGGGACTAAATCTGAAGTAACTGTTCATGCTCCACTCCGGCTGCTGGAACTGTGAGAGGGATCTATCCGGATGAGCAATACCCACTCAGGCTTGAGTGGAGAATAGGGTAACTGGGTGCTGCGTGCCTGAACCTACCTCCTTACCCAACTCTATCTCTATCTTCAACATTTTCCCAATTTGTTCCAAGCAAGAAAAATAAACTTGTCTGTTAGAGTTTAAACACAGTCTGGACATTGGCCTTCTTTTGGGAGAAAGAATAGACTTTTCCCTACACTCTAGGGACGAGAACCAATGGAGGGAGGTAACTCGCTGCAGGACCCAAAAATAGTATGAACACCGCTCAACCTCTTATACCAGGAGGATACGGGCATGTGGCATGGTGTGCCTTACCCTGCGAGTGAAGGAAAGCAGGAAAAAGGGTCCGTGTGCTACACGTGGGGGCTCGAGTCCGGGATTTTTTGCAGCTACCCCCTGGAAGTTGGACTATTTTTTTCCCCGTGTATGTGGTTCTGTGAAAGTCGGCCATTTGGGAAAATTGAACTGCGTCACTTGTGAGGAAAATGGAGGTCAGGCCTCTACTGGACTTTTTCTAAACTGCGTAGTTCGTGGGCGTGTCTCAAACATAGAAAAGCCTGCGAGCTACATGCAGGACGAAGAAAAGGGGAGGAGCCCCCGCCACTTGCGTGTTGCACGTGGCACATTGGTGCCAAAGGGACAGTACGAGCTGCATTAGTAAAGGAGAAGCAACAAGTGAAGGTAAGCAGGAAAAAGGGTCTGTGTGCTACATATGCATGTGCCACTCTTTTTAACAGAAAGTTCAGTTAAGAGACACTGTACAGATAAATAAACATAGAGGGTCAGATTTAGTAATTATAGTGCCAAATCAAGAACTGCCTGTTTTACTACAAACAGAATAACACAGGGGGGTTGATTTGCTAAAGGGAAATCCACTCTGCACTGCAAGTGCACTGGTAAGTGCAGTTGCTGTAGATCGCTGTAGATCTGAGGGGAAGCTCTGCTGATTTTATCATCCAATCAAGTGCAAGCAAAAATGCTGCTTTTTATTTTCCTTGCATGTGTAGCGGGTATACACTTTTCTCTCTATTTAAAACTGTCAGAGACACCAGCGATGTGCAGTTCCTTGCGGCCCAGCAGGTGGCGTTGTCGCCCTGGGCTGGGGTTGAACCATTGCTGTGTGCCGTGCCTCCTTTTTGTCCTCCCTCGGCAGCGGTATGGTGGGGCGAGGAACCCGCCGTGCTTGTTGGGAGAGGGTATAAAGGGGCCGGCCATCTTTGTCATGGGGTCGAGTCCCAGGCACCTTCAGCCTGAGGGCGGTGGTTCGTGTCGGTCCTCTAGGCGGCCTAGGCCTAGAGGACGTCCGGAGGTCATGTTCCATCCCAGGCACCTTTAGCCTGGGGTGAGGTACTCGGATGGAGGTCTGGAGCTCAGTGCCCAACACTGAGTTCCGCGAGGGAAGGAGGTCCTAGGGAACCCAGGGATTGGGTACCCGAATCCGGAGGGCATAATGGACCGGGGGGAGATACTCACTTGAAGACCGGGTGCAGCAGATTGCCAGTGACAGGTGAGCCTCCCATCGGAGACCGCCTGGAAGGAAACCCCCCCCCTCCGCTCGGAGACCTCAGCCCACTTTCAGGAAGGAAAATGGAGAGTTCATTGTGTCTGGGCCTACTCGCATCCACACCTCCTTGTTTGTTCTGTTCTTTAAGGGAGTCTAACTGATTGTGCTGTTCACTCGAGAAGAATAAAGGAGTGTTGAACTTTAATGGTGTGGGACTCTTTTCTGGTGGACATTGTTCAAGGTAACTCCAGGTGCACAACACTGACCCGAAGGTAGAGAAGGAACTTTGCTTACACCGCACGGACACATGTGGTGAAGGCTTGACGTGGTGACCCCGCTCTCTCCCCTCTAAGGTACCCCTAGACAAGAGAAAGACAAGCTGATGCAAAGAGGGGAGTGAGGAGGCCGCTACACATGTATCCCTCAGATCTACAGCGGCTGCGCTTGAAAGTGCACAGTGGATTTGCCTCTTGTAAATAACCCCCATGTATGGGTGCTTACACATCTGTCAATTGAATTTCTAAACCTAAGTACATTTTCAAAGATCATTCCTGCGTCATTGTGCTGATCCTTTAGCAGAATATTCCCTTTCTGAATGGAGAAGGACATCTGAGAAAGGTCTTCCTAAATACAAGCATTGTCTTTCTGTTGAATCATTGGAAAACAGCTCTAACTTCCTGGTAATCTGCCAGTTGCCTAATGCATGCAGATCTATACATGCTGTACTGTGTGTCTCTGATAAACAAGAAAGAAGAACCCCAGAGATGAGCAGATTTAATGTAATCGTTTTCAGTGTTTCTTAAAGTAGAACTATGACCATTTACGAAAAAAAAATATTTAAAGTGTATGTTACTCCAACATTTCATATTTTTGATATGCGGTCATTGTACCATGTGCTTGTTTTAAGAAGAATCCTATTATTTTTATATTGCTTCCTTTGTGTGAAATACCTGGTGATCCTGCCAGTCCCCCTGCTTTCCTATTTTTAACCTTCCATGCATGGAAGCATATTCCTCTCAACGTGGTCAGTTTGCTTTCTTGCATTCTACTTATGAGCACTGCCTGCCTGTACTCCAACAACAATGCTCAGACATCTGCTGACACCCCCCCCCCCCCCCCCCCCACAACTCTTTAGCCTTCACACTGTGAATGGCACAGGAATGTGCACTGCATGTCTTTGCAATTAACATTCGATTCAGTTCGGTGCAGTTTGAGCCTATTCATTTTGAATGGGTTCAAACTGCACCACAACGCACCAAAGTAGTGTATGCACTACTTTTGGAAATCGTATTGCATAATAGTTTTGTTATATGCGATATGGTGCAGGCAAACAAACTGTGTTTGCGACCTGCATTTTGGGATGTCATTAAAGTGGTTGTAAATGCACAAGGTTTTTTACCTTCATGCAATCTATGCATGAAGGTAAACAACCATAGGTGTGCGCACAGGGTGTGCCAGGTGTGCCCAGGCACACCCTAATCACCCTGTGCAGAACAAATTCCCCCTACTGACCTGGCTCCCCCTCCTTCCCCCTAAAGCTCTGCCGGATTGCCCCCTCTCCCACCGGTTGTTGCTGTGGATGTTTTAGGATGAGTGGGGGAAGGGACCAGTAAATATGCCGTTTGCTGGCCCCTTCCCTTTCTGAATGAACATCGTGAGTGATCTATAGAGTGTGTTTGAGCTTTGGGGTGCACACCCTAATGCCAAAGGCTACACACACCTATGTAAACAACCTTCTGTGTGCAGCAGCCCCCCCAGCCCCTTTAATACTTACCTGAGCCCCCTCTCGATTCAGCGATGTCCATGAGAGCCTCACACTTCTAATTGGCTTTTGGCAGCAGCGGGAGCCATTGGCACAGCCAGTGAGCCAATCAGGAGACAGGGACTGGGCAGTGGCAGTGGCTCTGTATGTGAATGAACACACAGAACCGTGGCTCGGGAGAATGCCTGTTTGGGTGCCCCCAGCGCAAGCTGCTTGTTGTGGGGGCACCCTGCAGGAGGGAGAAGCCAGGAACGCCAGTGTGGGACCCGAGAAGAGGAGGATCTGGGCTGCTCTGTGCAAAACCATTGCACAGGACAGGTAAGTATGACATGTTTGTTATTTTTATTTTTTTATTTTAAAAAAACCAAGGCTTTAATATCGCTTTAACATTGCACTGACACCCACTACATATAGCAAGAGCAGTGCATTTTAAACACGGTGCGAGAAATGTGTATGGATAGCGGGTTCCCCACACAGCATTCTAGTGTGAACCAGGGCTTACTGGGAGGATCAGTGTACTGCTATTTCTCTGCTTCCTGCTGATAACCCCCCCTCATCCACAGTCTCAACCCCCAGCTCTCTAAGCTTCTTATGCAGCTGAGAACAGAGGTTAGGTCATGTGTTTATAATTGATATACAGTATATACAGTATCTCACAAAAGTGAGTACACCACTCACATTTTTGTAAATATTTTATTATATCTTTTCATGTGACAACACTGAAGAAATGACACTTTGCTACAATGTAAAGTAGTGAGTGTATAGCTTGTATAACAATGTAAATTTGATGTCACTTCAAAATAACTCAACACAGCCATTAATGTCTAAACCGCTGGCAACAAAAGTGAGTACATCCCTAAGTGAAAATGTCCAAATTGGGCCAAAGTGTCAATATTTTGTGCGGCCACCATTATTTTCTAGCACTGCTTTAACCCTCTTGGGCATGGAGTTCACCAGAGCTTCACAGGTTGCCACTGGAGTCCTCTTCCACTCCTTAATGACGACATCACAGAACTGGTGGATGTTAGAGACCTTGCACTCCTCCACCTTCCGTTTGAGGATGCCCCACAGATGCTCAATAGGGTTTAGGTCTGGAGACATGCTTGACCAGTCCATCACCTTTACCCTCAGCTTCTTTAACAAGGCAGTGGTCATCTTGGAGGTGTGTTTGGGGTCATTATCATGTTGTAATACTGCCCTGTGGCCCAGTCTCCAAAGGGAGGGGATCATGCTCTGCTTCAGTATGTCACAGTACATGTTGGCATTC